>JASVEL010012430.1:0-152347 GCA_032618575.1 Nicotiana noctiflora | reverse complement strand
GTAGAGGACAAACCTTCCTTTTAGGAACATAGATTTGCATTTGAAGTGTCGCCACCTAATGATTTAAGGTGCATTAGGAAATGCACAAGGTTTACTTCTGAGTTTGTTTGATAACTGGAGATTAGGTAAGGGCTTGAAATTATTCTAAAGGGAAGGTGTTAGGCACTCCTCAGGATTCACTAGTGTGGTTCCCATCCAGATAGTTCTTTGTGAATTTGGTGCGATTAACATGTAAGTAGATAAAGCTCACATAAGAGGGGATTTTAGTACACAAATGTTTGAAAGTGATAAAAGTAAAATAAGCTATCATTAAAAGGCTGATTTTGAAAAGAAGTCATAATTATTTAAAGGAAAAGAAACAGAGGGGAGGGGTCCTATGTTTATTTATAATACGGATAATGTCAATACAACACACGATAATCACTCCTCAAAAGAAGGGCTACACGTGGTATTAGCGCACCGGTCATCACATCCATATCACCCTTCCCACCCCGTTAAGGTACTTCGTGCCTCTTTTTCTCCAAATAAATACACATAATGTGGTGGTATCCGTTTGGGTTTAGGGAAACCCAATGGAATTTGAACAAAGCTATCTTAAAGGATCACTATATGGACAACATAACTCACCCCGCTAGGTTTGACCATGATGCATACAAAGTTTGAACATGTAAGGTTTCTATGAGGTTTTAGACTAGTACCCTTATGCGGACAACTCAATGGAAAAGGCACGAAATCATCGACTGCACCGCTGATCGACTAGTTTTACCGCAAATATGTCCTTTTGAAATTAGGGGGTAATAATATAGAAAGAGCGCAACCACTCATTAATGGCGTTGCTATGGTATTTGTTTGGCATAAGTGGAGTATGATATTGAGCATGATTATGCAATAATTCAAAAAGCATGTTATCATGTATTTGCATGTTAAGAAAGTAGTAAATATAGCAGTTTATAATTTGAAGCAGTAATAAAGAAAAGAAATGAAGAAGATAAGTTTGTTTTGCCTTGTAAAAGAAATTAAACGTTTAAAAGAATTTAAATAAGTAATTGCATATAAAGGGAAGGGACAAATTCATCAGAACACTATGAAATGGTAAAAGCCTAATATCCCCAGTAGAGTCGCCATGATGCCGCGTCCCCTTTTTCCCTCTCTGCATCGGGATATCGGGTTTATGACATTTTGGGTATAGGATAAATCTTTCCTTTAGGGAACTAGGTTTTGCATATGAAGAGTTGCCACCTAATGATTTAAGGTGTATTAGAACACATACAAGGTTCACTTCTGAGTTTGTTTGATAACTAGAGATAGGGTAAGGGCTTGAAATTATTTAAGGGGAAGGTGTTAGGCACCCCTCAAGATCCACTAGTGTGGTTCTTGGCCAGATAGTTCTTTGTGAATTTGGTGCTATTAACATGTAAACAGATAAGGCTCAAATAAGAGGGGATTTTAGTACACAAATATTTGGAAGTGACATAAGTAAAATAGAGCAATTATTAAAAGGTTGATTTTGAAAAGAAGTCATAATTCTTTAAAGGAAAAAAAGAGATGGGAGCGGTCCTAGGTTAAGTTATAAAATATATCACGTCAGTACAATATCCAGTAATCACTCATCAAAAGAGGGGCTACACACGATATTCAGCACCAGTCATCATATCCATATTTACCATTCCCATCGTGTTAAGGTACTAAAGAGCGGATTGGTCTTGACCACTATTGCATGCTATAACCGTCCCATTTCTATCTATCCCGGAGGCACTTAGGACTATTATTACTAAAGGGGATGGATATTGGGCTGACTTTGAAGTTTTGAAGGTGCAAAAACTAGGGCGACATACAAACCACATATGACTGCACATTAAAAAGGGGAAAAACACATAAACACTGAAGGCTCATGTATACCTCCTCAAATAAAGCACACAAATAGCATGACTCCAACAACAATTAAGGTATGAATCTAAAATACTAAGGCAAGGAGAGTTTAAGTTGTTGAAGAAGACACATGTATTACGTAACTCAGATAAGAAGTCTAAATTAGGTCTGCCTGCTGGTTGTGGCAATTACTAGTTAACAGAAGCGAGCTCAGTTTTATTTGTTGTTATTACCTAAGATTTGCCTAAATGTTTGACTGAGATCTTATAAACATGGGATCTATTATTGATTCAGAGTGTGGAAAAGAAGTAATAAATATAAACAAGCGGTTTGAGATCCCATAGGCATGCTTGCTAAACCGTGTTAACAAGGGGAGAGTAAGTTGTTTTAAAAAAATTAGTTCGGAACAATATGAATTAGGCTGATTTCAAGCTAAATTGGTTTCAGATTCTACAGATGATGTTATCCATTATTGTTGATTTTAATTCCTATAGACATGATATCTAAGAAAGATGCTAATTATAATTCATGTAGACATGATATCCAGCTGAACGTGAAATTGAAACATGCATGATTTTGCTTGGGGATCCTATAGGCCTGATTTCTATGAAAATATTGATTTTAACATTATGAACATGATATCTGCTTATAGCCATTTAGATCATAAAAAAGCATGGTGTCTAAGTGTGGTAACAAACATGAAATTTTTTAAACAAGTCCTATAGGCAGGTTATTTATATGTAAAATCAAACATGTAGAATTCATTAGAGGATAGATCATATAGGCATGGTGTTTAAATATAAAGCTGAACATACATAATTTAAAGTAAGTCCTATAGACAGGTTATCTAAATGTAGAATCAAATATGCGGAATTTAATAGAGGGCGGATAATATAGGCATGGTGTCTAAATATAAAGTTGAACTTGCAGAAAATAAAGTAAGTACTATAGGTAGGTTATCTAAATGTAGAATTGAACATACAGAATTTAAGACTAGTCCTATAGGCATATTTTCACCCTTCAAACAGTTGAAAATACATAATTATCCATCCCCTTTTCATTACCCAACCGCGAGTGTTTATTACAAATTATTACAAATCAAAATAATGAATTACATCAAAAAAATATAAAATAAAAGAAGTTACAACCAGAGGAAGCTTGGTTCTTAATTTCCTTTCTGAGTTAGGGAATAAACCACCTCAAATGCCATTTATTTCAAAGCCTTTCTTAGACCTGGGTGTGTCAAAGTTCCCTAAGGGTCTCAAAGGACCCCGGACAATGCTTACACCCAAGCCTGCAGAACTAGATAGAGATGAGTGCAGTGTGGAAGGGCCAGCCCTTATGTGTCCAAGGTCAGAGGGAGATCATGGGTCCCAAGGCAAGTCTCACACAAGAGGGGTAGAGCATAAGTCTAAGAATATGGTGGAAGAATACAGGAATAAAATTTTAAAACTGAGTGGAGAACAAAGAGGGGTAGGCGTTTGGGAATGCGTTGCAAAGAGCATTTGTCCTTAGGCAGGGATTAATTTTGGGCATGCATAGCAATAGATGGTGCTGGCATGCCCACAAGCCAGCCGGAAAACACAACACATAGAGGGGATATGGAGGTTATGACCCCAGGCGAGTCAGGTTTAGGTCATGCATACCAATGTATAATGCTAACATACCCCAAATCAATGAAGGAATATCAAACACATAAGGGATATGAGAGTTTATGATTCATAAATCATAATAAGTGACTGATAGAGTTCATATATAAGAAAACATTAATTCAGAAGAGGAAAGGGCAGATTACAACATGCTTAGTAAGGGAACTTGATTAAATACAAGCGGAAAACAAGCAAGGACGGAGGAAATAGTAAAGAAATATGTTATTGTTGATGCTAAAAAATTAGTTAGAACATACCAGTAAAGATGCAAATGCAGAAAAAAAGTAAGCAAGCTTCCCACGGCCTAGTCTTAACTTATGGCCAACTAGGTAAGGCAGCAACACAAGTAGCCCAGAAAAAAAAAAGATAGTTTTAGTGGAGCATGTGTTCTGAACTCGAGTGTTTTTATTCCTTGTGTTCGTGTGTTTGAAAGAAAAGGGGTGCAAGGTATTTATATCCTTTTGAAAACGAGTGAAGGAGAGGTAACAAGTAAAATCTTAGTACAAATATGAAAATAATCAATCAAAATCAATTATACAAATGATTCCCTTTAATTAAGGAATCACTATTTAACAGATTCAAATAAGGAAGGAAATCAATTTAGAGACAACCTGATTACTGCCATAAAAGAAATAGTAAAAATATTAAGTAAGCAATCAAGTCAAAGTGCAGGAATATACTTATTTTGGAAATAGGTTCAGCAAGGTAAATATTACAATAAAGGAAGGGAATCAATCAATTCTAAACAAGCGAGTAAAAACATGTTTCATAAAAGAAATTTTTTGAAATCAGTCTCAAGATTGAAGATCAATCAAAGAAGGAACTTCCGCATATAAATAGAGTGAAGAAACACTATACATGCGAGGCCAAACCTATTGGCAAATTTAATTTTCACGTAATACTTCGAACTCAACATTATGATATTTTTTTCTTAATTTCGATTGATTTAAGATTAACACTAGGATTCTTTGGAGATCGACTTTAACAAAAGAGCTTTTCCATAAATAAATACAAGTGTATTCTAAATTAATAATTTATATATATTAAATGAATTTTATAAGATAAATATAATATTTAAATCAAAGTTATAAGATTCGAATGAACCTAATATCGATACTTTAGTTTCATCCCTGAGCATACTTTCATTGGGTCCGTGCATAGCACGGGCTATCCACACTAGTTTCATACATAACATTGTGAATTGTTACACAGAGTATGAATTTTAGCAAACAAAGTGAAGGAACTAACTCAAAGCACAACGAGAGAACTACGTGATAATAGAAGAAACATATTTAAGATTTCAAAAGGGACTTAAACAGGATTCAATAGAAGTGAAAACAGAAAACATAGTAGAAAATATAGTAGACGAATTTAATGAAGAGGTCAAAGATGTAAAAACTTATTGTCGGGACTTTACTGGATCAAACCAGGAATATTTTTTTCGGAAAGTCATTCTCTTCTTTTTATTCGTATTTTCGTTTTATTTATCAGATTCGGAAACGAAATAAATAATTGAAACTCCAACCATTCATTTTTACAGCTCCGACGACTTCTGACCCAACATTGCTGCCTCATCGTTCGTTTCTTTTGTTTATCAGTAACAAAGTATATTATATTTCGTCTAAACAAAGTATATTTATTTTATAATATTACAGTAAAGTTCGTAATCCCAAATAGAAGGTATATTTAAACTATTTTTAATAGTACGTATCTCAATCACTTGGTAACATCTTCAAGTGGTGACATCTTCAAGGACAAAATTAGCATGGAATGTACGAATTCCATAGATCTACTAATATTCGTCCAATCCCACTATATTTATTAAATGTTTTAATTAAATATGTATATATAAAAATTTAAAACTCATAAGCTTTCTCATAAACTTTAAATCTATTAAAACTTTTTATATTTTCTATATAATAAAAAAAAATTAAAAACACCAAATCTGGAATCAGCCTTCAACATCTTATACTCTAAAGTCTTTCTAATTGTTATTCTGGGTATACAACTATACACATTTTTAGGTCAAATGGTAATAAGATTGTTATGACTTCTCATTGTCCCAAATCACATGAATGTAGTAAGAAGCTTTAGTTTTGCAAAGCAAAACCAATTAAAAGGTCCCCCATAAAAAGTGAAGAGGATACCTTGCTTCTTTATTTTTTTGGCTAATTACCAAAAATAGCTACTAAGTCTCACATGCTTTAGAAAATTGACAAGTGTCTTGCTTTGGTAATAAAAGATAAGCACTGAAATGAAAAAGTGATAAAAGATGTGCATGAGTTAGCTTGTGGTTATAATCCTAGCCACCTCATTAATGGGATGCTTATTGGAACAAATCAGTCGGTAAATCATCATCAATCAATTTTAAATAATATCTTTAAAGCCACGTCACAGGCCCATAACTAAAGGATAAAGATAAAAAACTTTACTCCAACAGGTGTGAGGTGGCGAGGTTGAATTGTGTTCCATTTTATTTCCCTGAATAAATAATACACCTTTACAGGATATTTCAGGTGGGGCAAAAGCATTCTACTCATTTTCAAAAGTCATCCATTATATGTTAGACTGCATAATGCTGTACGTTATATTCCTTCGAGGTATAAAATTATATAATAGTATATCTCGAAAGTATGCAACAGTGAGAATAAATTGTCACTACCCAAATTTTTAAAATTTTCGATATCGTAAAACCGCCAAACTTTTAGAATTTTCGGTAATTCAACATTTGAAGATTTAACACGCTAACTACTATCCAAAACAGTAAAGAACATTAATTTAAATCAAAACAAAGTACGAAGTACGGAAATTTATAACAATCTAAACACTAATGCATGGCCCAAAGATCTGGTGTCACAATCCACGAACTTCTAAGAGTCTCAACAAATACTGATTTAAAGAAAATAGAGTTGTTCTTGAAAGAAAAAGAAAACATTGGAAACTAGCAAATGAGAGGTGACTCTAGGGTCTGTGAACAGTGGCAGGGTCACCTTACCTATATGTTGTACTTAATATCAAGACACGTAGAAAATAGGCAAGTAATACCTAATCCTTCAAGAAAGGGTTAGACCCAACCCTTACCCGCTACCACGGCCAAACTCAAAGCTCAATCACCACTTTTCCTTTCACACTAGCCTCCGGGCTAATATGATCTAACAATTACCAATCAAACAATTCGATTAAAGCGTAAGGAACTACTCATGATTGCAAAGAATTCAATTTAGGTCATTTTGAAAAAGCCAACAAAAGTCATCACGGGACCCGCTTGGTCCAAACCCAAAATTTGGACCAAAATACGATTACTCGTTGGCCCACGAGCACGGATATACAATTGGTTTTGGAATTCGGCCTTAATTTGAGGTCTAAATCCCCAAATTTTAAAATTTCTAAGTTCTACCCAAGATCCCCAATTCCACCATGAAAACCCTAGATTCTAAGATAAAATCTTCTAAAAAGAAGTAAATCAGTGAAAGAAATAAGTTAAGAGTCACTTACTTATAATTTGGGGAAGAAGAAATGTTTGGAAGATCATCTCTTATGTTTTAGGATTTGAAAAATTGAAAAATGATTGAAACAATCCATTTATATTGCACCGCAATGATCTATAGTATGCGACCCGTGAAATTTAGGGCGTGGTCCCGAAACCCCATCTCGACTCGCGATATTATTGGTGAGGCAGCGAAATTTGAGCCTTATCCTATTGCGGTCCTTTAAGTCCCCACCGCCACGCTCTTCTACCGCGGTCCACGAATTTCACTCTGTAACCGTGCTCCTAGGATCTGAGACGTGTAATTTACTGCAACTATCCAACACGCCAAGTCTTTTCTAAGTCTAGACATCCCGTAGCCTATCCAAAACTCCCCCGAGCCTTTGGGGCTCCATACCAAATAGACACACAAGTCTTAAGATTTCATATGAACTTGCTTAGGTGATCAAATTACCAAAATAACACCTAAAATAACAAATTCAACACCAAATTGCTTGAAATCTTCAAGAGGGTTTTAAAACTTCTAAATTTTCAACCAACGGTTCGAACCACGTCAAATTAGTCTCGTTTCTCTCCAAATTTCACAGATAAGCTATAAATATCATAACGCACCTGTAACGGGCGCCGGAATTAGAATACGTGTACTATACCAACAAGATCAACTATTAACCACTCTCTCAAAACCATTATAATTTCAATTTAATAATTTCCAAAAAAAGATTATTTCTCGGTCTAGAATAGCTAGCGACTCCTCCTCGTAGGTCAAATACATGTCCAATTAGAAAGTGTTGAAATCTAGCACGTGGGATGGATCGCCGTGATATTTCTAAAGCATGGACACATGAAACACTAGATGTACCGCTAATAAGCCTAGTGGTAATGCAAGTCTGTAAGCCACCTCTCCCACTGGATCCATAATCTTAAAAGGCCCGACGAACCTAGCGCTTAACTTGCCCTTCTTCCTAAATCACATCACACCCTTCATGGGTAAAATCCGAAGCAACACTCTCTCTCTAACCATGAACGCCACATCATGAACCTTACGGTTGGCATAACTCTTTTTCCTGGGCTGAGCTGTACGAAGTCTATCCTGGATAATCTTAACCTTATCAAAGGCATCATGTACTAAATCTAGACCCAATAAGTGAGCCTCCCCCGACTCAAACTATCCAACTGAGGATCGACACCGCTTACCATGTAACACCTCATAGGGAGCCATCTAGATACTCGGCTGATAATTATTGTTGTAGGCAAACTCCACTAATGGTAAAAACGTATCCCAAGAACCTCCAAAGTCAATGACACAGGCGTAGAGCATATCCTCCAAAATTTGAATAGTATGCTCGGACCGCCCGTCTGTATAAGGATGAAATATTATGCTTAACTCGACCGGCATACCCAACTCGCGCTGCATTGACCTTCAGAAATGTGAGCTAAAGTGTGTACCTTGATGACAAATGATAGACATAGGCATACCATGAAGATAAAAGATGTCACATATATAGATCTCTACCAACCGCTCCGAAGAATGGGAAACTGCCACAAGAATGAAATGCAATGACTTGGTTAGCCTATCCATAATAACCCATACCACATCGAACTTCCTCTAAGTTCGTGGGAGTCTGACAACGAAGTCCATAGTGATATGCTCCCACTTTCACTCAGGAATCTCATTTTTATGAAGCAAACCACCAAGTCTCATATGCTCATACTTTACTTGCTGAGAATTCAACCACCGAACTACATATACAATAATATCCTTCTTCATCATCCTCCACCAGTAATGCTGCCGCGAGTCCTGATACATCTTAGCGACGCCCAGATGAATAGAATACTTTGAATTGTGGGCCTCCTCTAGAATCATCTCATGAATCCCATCCACATTAGCCACACAAACATGACCCTGTATCCTCAAAACGCCATCATATCCAACAGTAACTTGCTTGGCATCTCCGTGCCGCACTGTGTCCCTAAGGACAAACAATTGAGGATCATCATATTTTCGTTCCCTGAAAGGAAGACCGAGTGAATTTACAAGCTAAAATATGGCTAGGTTTAGAAACATCCAACCTCATAAACTTAGTGTCCAAAACCTGAACATCTAAAACAAGCAGTCTCTCAACGACTAGAATAAATGTGAGACTGTCCATACTAACTGAGCTCCTACAAACTCTTGTGATTCGTGAACACTTCACCCGACATGCCATATAGATAATCCCTTGAAATCATCAACACTTGAACAATGGATGCTAGATCTAAGTCATGAACTGGATAATTCTTCTCGTGAATTTTCAACTGTCGCAAAGCATATGCAATAACGTTGCCACCCTGCATCAATATCTCACCAAGTCTAATAGGAGATGTGTCATAATATACTGTATATGGCTCTAAACTTGTGGGAAATACCAATATCGGTGCCGTAGTCAAATCGATCTTGAGCTTCTGAAAGCTTACCTCACACTCATCCGACCACCTAAATGGAGCACACTTATGGGTCAACCTGTTAATCGGGGCTGTTATAGATGAAAACCCCTTCACAAAACGATATCAATAACCTGCCAAACCCAAGAAACCACAGATCTCAATAGCTGATATGGGTCTGGGCCAGTCCTTGACTTCCTCAATCTTTTTAAGATCCACCTGAATACCCTCTACTGATAGAACATGACCCAAGAATGCAATTGAACTCAACCATAACTCACACTTTGAAAACTTATAATATAATTAGTTATTCTCAAGGTCTGAAGAACGATCCGAAGATGTAGCTCATGCTCATCTAGACTGTAGGAGTACATTAAAATATCATCAATAAAGACAATCACAAGGGAATCCATGTAGGGTCTGAACACTCGCTTCATCAAGTCCATGAAAGCTCCTGGGCATTTTTCAGCCCAAATGATATCATCGTGAACTCATAATGCCCATATCGAGTTTGAAAACCTATCTTAGGGATATCAGATGCCCTAATCCTCAACTGATCGTAACCAGATCTCAAATAAATCTTCGAAAACACTTTGGTGCCCTGAAGCTAATCAAATAAATCATGAATCATTGGCAATGGATACTTGTTCTTGATGGTGATATTGTTCAACTGCCAATAGTCTACGTATATCCTCATCGATCTATCCTTCTTCTTCAGAAACAACACCGGCGCACCCCAAGGACAGACATTGGGCCTAATGACGCCCCTATCAAGAAAATCTTTAAATTGCTCTTCTAGTTCTTTCAATTCTAGCAGGGCCATACAGTATGGTACAATAATAATGGGTTGAGTGCCAAGAGCCAAATCAATGCAAAAGTTAATATCCCTGTCGGGTGGCATCTCTGCCACGTCTGTAAGAAATACCTTTGGAAATTCACAAACAACTACTACCGAATCCATGGAAGGAACCTTCGCACTGGAATCACACACATAAGCCAAATAAGCCAAATACCCCTTCCCAACCATACGCCGAGCATTCATATAAGATATAGCCATGTCTGTTACGACCCGGCCTGTCGTCACAAGAATTACCACCCTGTTACCTTGTATTTATGTGTTTTATATTTTTATATCAGTTTTATAGTCTATCGGGTGAGTTAGGAGTGAATTGGATTGAAAATGAGGCATATAGCCTTATTGACGGAAGCTTGAATATAAAAAGTCAACCTGGAGTTAACTATTTAGTTAGAGGGATCGAAATCAAATTCTGATGATTTGGTTAGTTTCGAGAGGTGATTTGTGACTTAGGGGAGCAATCAGAATTGAATTTGGAGGTCCGGTGTAGAAATAGGCTTGAATTGGCTAAGGTTGAATTTTGGCGAAATCCGAACGGTAGGTGAGATTTTGATCCGGGGGTCGGAATGGAATTACGACAATTTCTGTAGCTTCATCATGTGATTTTGGATATTCAAATTTTCAGGTCATTCGGACGTCGTTTGGTCAGGTTTTTGATTGGATGTTAGTTTCGAAAGTTTTGAAGAAACTTAGACTTGAATCCGTGTGAAAATGGTGATTTTGATGTTTAGGATGGTGTTTTTATGATTGGAACAAGTTTGTATCGTGTTTTGGAGTAGGTTGGTGGTTTTCGTTGGGGTCCCGGGGGCCTCGGGGTGAATCCGGACCATCATCCGGCATTTTTGAACTTGAAGAATCTGCAGAAAAATTACAGAAACTGTGCAGAAGATTAAACCTTCGCGTTCGCGAGGCAAGGCCCGCGTTCGCGTAGGACGGGTTCAGTAGTGCATTGCGTTCGCGAGGAGGTGTATCGCATTCGCGTAAGAGGAAGCTGGGAAGCATCGCGTTCGCGATGGTGTAGGTCGCGATAGCATAAGAGGAAAAGGTGAAGCATCGCGTTCGCGTGGATGGAGGACGCGTTCGCGTAGAAGGAATCCTGGATGGCTGCGAAGTTGTGTATCGCGAACGCGTGGGGCATGTCGCCTTCGCGAAGGGTAAAATGGTCCAGTGCATAGCGGTACGTGATAGGCAACGCGAACGCAAAGAAGGATTTCGTCTGGCAGTAAATTAAATTCCAGACACGGACCAGTTGCGGTTTTTAGTGTTAAAACCTCCATTTTTGAGTTCTAGAGAGAGAAACTCATGGGAGATTGCTGGAAAATCATCGGGTGTTCGTCGGAGATAAGTTTTATGGCCTAATTAAAGCATTTTATCATGAAATCCTTGGTTATTTCTCTCTAAATGGAAGATTGAGCCCTAGGCCTAAAATTATAGAAAATCACCGGTTTGAGTGGGCAAATGGAGTCCAATTTTGGTAAATTTTATATGCCTAGACTCGTATTGAGACGAGGGTTCTGAATATGTGACTTTCGTAATTTTTCGAGAAGCGTACCGAAAGTCGTATTTTGGCAACTTTGCGAATTTTGGTGTAAATTGAGTTGTTTTGACTAGGTGTCGTCCCATTGGCCTAATTTGATGTGTTTCTTCCATATTTGATCAGATTCTACGCATGCGGAGCTTGATTCTCATGGCAAGGGCATCGCGGACTAGTCGTCGAGTCGTATTGAGGTGAGTAATAGATGTGGGTGAGGACCAACGTGTTCGAAATCCCGGTATACCACTTTGTGACGCTGTATAGCGGCGAGATACGTACTCTCTTGTGAGTGCGGGGTTGATTGCGATTGGGGACTATGGCTTAGTCCGACCTGTTGATACTATGTTATGATATTAGCTATTTTTGAGCCGTCGAACCTCCTTCTCGGATGGTTGCATATTATATTGTGATATTGGCTACTCTTGAGCCGTTGAACCTCCTTCTCGGAAGGTTGAGTATACTTATGGGCTGTGAGCCAGTTATTGGTATCATGCGAGGATCATTATTATTGTCCTGTGATATTGACATGCTAGTTTTACTACCAGTCCGTAGCTATTACTGTTATCATGATATTTCCAATCTCTGGATCTTGACATTTACTGTTTTCAACTGAAAAATAATAAAATAGTTTTCAAAACTACTTTTGAGCCTGCGAGGCTGCATTTGCATATTAGGTGACTGGTAGTGGATCGGGCTGCGCGCCGCAGCATATATTCATGATATTGTGCCTGGGCTGTAGGAGCCCCTCCGGAGTCTGAACCCCCATAGTGAGTACGGGTACCCAAATTGGATCGGGCTACGCGTCGTAGCGATCATTTCATGTATTGCATTGCATTTAGCTACATCTGCTAGCTGTTATACTATGTTGTTGATACTTGTTGGTTCTCTACGGTTGATATTGAACTGTTACAGGGCATTGGTTACAGACTTTACATAGTGCTTTATTGTGGATTTCTTATCTACGGCGTCTTACCCCTGTTTATTACCACTGAGTCTGGCAGTACTCATTTTACTCCCTGCACCTTGTGTGCAGATCCAGGTACCTCTTAGCAGTCCTGATCCGGTAGCTGTTCGAGGCGACTTCTGTAGGATATTCGAGGTAGCCGCAGAGTCCGCAGGGCCCGATATTCCTTCCTACTATATTTTGATTTCGTATTTTCTATTTCTTTCCGCACTTGATATCATGTAAAAACACTATTATACTTATGCTATCTGTAGAGGCTCATGACTCTTGACCCCTCGGTCTTTGGGGAGTTGTACTGTTTTGGGACTTGGTTCCCTATTTTGATATTTTTATCACTATTGAATTATTCTGTTATACTTAAATTGGATAAAGTGAGCTCCTAGCTCCGTGAATATTGTTATTTGGGTCGGGCTGGCTTGGCAGTGTGCTGGGCGCCATCACGACTGGGTTTGGGGTCGTGAAAAAAATGCATATCAGAGCCTAGGTTTACTAGGCCTCATGAGTCTTGAGCCGGTTAGTAGAGTCTTGTGGATCGGTACGGGGACGCTCGTACTTATCCTCGGGAGGCTGCGAACCTTTAGAAAACACTTCACATTTTCTTGAACTCTATCGTGCGATCTTGTTGTTTTGAGAACTGAACTTCTATATTCTATTCTCTCGCGGATGGCGAGAACGCGAGCATCAAGACGAGGTGGACGACCTCCGTTGACACCTGTTAGAGGTCGTGGGCGCGGTCGTGCTAGAGGTAGAGGTAGGGCAGCTGAGGCAATGCCAGCTGACCCGCCCGTTGCACCTGTTCAGGAGCAGCCCCCAGTGGTTGATGCTCCAGTAGCCTTAGTTTAGGCCCAGACTGTATCTATTGCTATTCCCGGTCTTCAGGAAACTCTTGCCCAGATATTATCGGCGTGTTCCGGTTTGGCTCAGGTAGTATCAGCTACCGCTACTGCAGCAACATCTCAGACAGGGGGTGGTCAGCAGACCCTTGCAGCTCGCACACCTGAGCAGGTTGTTCAGGGACTTCAGATGCCAGAGGCTGTCCCCACTCAGGTGGTTGCACCAGTTATTCCTCCAGCTGCAACAGCTCAAGAGCATATAGTTCAGGCTATGCCCGACGACGAGCAACGTCGTCTAGAGAGATTTGGTAGACTCCAGCCACCCCATTTCAGTGGCGCTGAGGGCGAGGATGCCCAGGGTTTCTTAGATAAGTGTTAGAGGATGCTACGTACAGCTGGTATTCTTGAGTCCAACGGAGTCTCATTTACTACTTTTCAGTTTACTGGTCCCGCATTTGATTGGTGGGAGGAGTTTGATAGGCGTAGGCCTGCAGGAGCGGCACCTCTCACATGACAGCAGTTCTCTACTCTCTTCCTAGAGAAGTATGTACCTCATTCCCGTCGTGAGGAGCTTCGTCACCAGTTTGAGTGGTTGGTTCAGAGCGACATGTCAGTGACCCAGTATGAGCTCAGATTTACACAGTTGTCTTGGCATGCCACATGGATGATCCCTACTGATAGGGAGAAAATCAGGAGGTTCATTGATGGCCTCAACTACTCCATCTGTATTCTTATGACCAGAGAGAGAGTTCTGTCATCATCTTTTGAGCAGGTTGTGGATATGGCACGTTCCATTGAGGCGGATCGTCGCCGAGAGAGGGAGGAACGAGAGGCCAAGAGGACTCGTAGTTCTGGTAGCTTTAGTGGTGCTCCATCTAGAGGGCATTTCCATCAGGGCAGAGGTCGCTCATCTAGACCTTCTCATTCAGGCCGCCCTGAGCAGAGCGAAGGTTCTTATGGTCGTGATTGACATGGACTTCAGCAGGGTCAGTCTTCACTTAGTGCCCTCCCAGCCCAGAATGTAGCACCTACTTCTTTAGCCCAGGATTCTTCTGCGGCGGGGGGTTCCCTTCAGTCCCCTTCTCCAGCACCAGGTGCTTGTTATGAGTGTGGTGAGTTTGGCCACATAAGGAGACAGTGCCCTCGACTCCGTAGGGACAGGACTCAGCAGAGGGACCAACCCTCATCTTCAGCACCATCTCAGTCTAGTAGAGGTGGAGGTCAGCCTTCTTGTGGTCGCCCCAGGGGCGAAGAGAGATCTGGTGGAGGCCAGGCGCGATTCTATGCACTTTCTGACAGGCGTGATGCAGTTACCTCCGATGCAGTGATTACAGGTATCATTTCTGTCTATCACAGAGATGCCTCTGTTCTATTTGATCCAGGGTCCACATATTCATACTTGTCCTCTTATTTTGCACATCATTTGGGTGCGACTCGTGGTAGTCTTGATTTACCTATTCATGTATCCACCCCCGTGGGTGATACGATTGTTGTGGATCATGTCTATAGATCCTGCGTTATATCTATTGGGGGTCTGGAGACCCAGGCAGATCTGTTATTGTTGGGGGTGGTGGACTTTGATGTGATATTGGGTATGGACTGGTTGTCTCCGTATCATGCTATCTTGGACTGTCATGCTAAGACAGTTACGTTGGCTATTCCTAGTATTTCTCAGATCGAGTGGCGGGGTTCGACTGATTTTGTCCCTAGCCATGTTATTTCATTCTTAAAGGCTCAGAAAATGATTGAAAAGGGGTGTTTGTCGTACTTAGAATTTGTGAGAGATGTGGGAGCTGAGTCTCCTAGCCTTGATTCTGTACTTGTTGTGAGGAATTTTCTAGATGTATTCCCCTCAGACCTGCCGGGCATGCCGCCGGACAGGGATATTGATTTTGGCATTGACTTGGTGCTGGGCACTCAGCCCATATCCATTCCTCCTTATCGGATGGCACCAGCCGAGTTGAAAGAACTAAAAGAGCAGCTTCAGGAGCTTCTGGATAAGGGTTTCATCCGCCCTAGTGTGTCCCCGTGGGGTGCGTCGGTGTTATTTGTTAAAAAGAAAGATGGTTCCATGCGAATGTGTATTGATTATAGGCAATTGAACAAAGTAACAGTGAAGAACAAGTACCCTCTATCGCACATTAATGATTTGTTTGATGAGTTACAGGGTGCGAGAGTGTTTTCTAAGATTGATCTTCGTTCAGGCTATCATCAGCTGAAGATCAGGGACTCTGATATTATGAAGACTGCATTCAGGACTAGATATGGTCACTATGAGTTCCTTGTGATGTCTTTTGGGCTGACCAACGCCCCAGCAGCATTCATGCATCTGATGAACAATGTGTTCAGGCCCTATTTGGATTCTTTTGTGATTGTGTTCATTGATGACAATCTAGTCTACTCCCGTAGTCAGGAGGAGCATGTTCGACATTTGAGTATTGTGTTGCAGAGATTGAGAGAGGAGAAGCTATATGCTAAATTCTCCAAGTGCGAGTTTTGGCTCGAGTCAGTTGCATTTCTGGGTCATGTGGTATCTCGTGATGGTATTCAGGTTGATCCAAAGAAGATAGAGGCGGTGTAGAGTTGGCCTAGACCGTCCTCATCTACATAGATTAGGAGCTTTCTTGGCTTGGCAGGATATTATCGCCGGTTTGTTCAGGGATTTTCATCCATTGCTTCTTCATTGACTAAATTGACTCGGAAGGGTGCACCATTCGTGTGGTCGGATGAGTGCGAGGAGAGCTTTCAGAAGCTCAAGACAGCTTTGACCACAACTCTAGTGTTAGTATTTCCATCAACTTCAGGTTCATATACTGCTTATTGTGATGTCTCGAGAGTGGGGATAGGTTGTGTATTGATGCAGGAAGGTAAGGTGATTGCTTATGCTTCTCGGCAGTTGAAGCCACATAAGAAGAACTATCATGTTCATGATTTGGAGCTAGCTGCCAAAGTTCATGCCTTCAAGATTTGGAGGCATTATTTGTACGGCGTGCCCTGTGAGGTGTATACCGACCATCGTAGTCTCCAACACTTGTTCAAACAGAAAGATCTTAATTTGAGACAGCGGAGATGGCTTGAGTTGCTTAAGGATTATGACATTACTATTTTATATCATCCGGGAAAGGCCAATGTGGTGGCCGATGCTTTGAGCCGGAAGGCGGTCGGTATGGGGAGCTTGGCATATATTCCAGCTGAGGAGAGATCATTTGCTTATGATGTTCAGGTACTAGCCAATCGGCCAGTGAGGTTAGATATTTCGGAGCCCAGCAAGGTGTTGGCTTGTGTTGTATCTCGGTCTTCTCTATATGATCGTATTCGTGAGCGCCAGTATGATGATCCACACTTGGCTGTCCTTAGGGACCGAGTTCAGCATGATGATGCTAGAGATGTCACCATTGATAGTGATGGCGTATTGAGGATGCAGGGCCGGATATGTGTGCCCAATGTTGATGGCCTTCGTGAGTTGATTCTGGAGGAGGCTCATAGCTCGTTGTATTCTATCTATCCAGGAGCCGCGAAGATGTATCAAGACTTGAAACATCACTATTGGTGGATAAAGATGAAGATGGACATCGTTAGACATGTAGCACGGTGCCTCAACTGTCAGCAGGTTAAGTACGAGCATCAGAGGCCCAGTTTTGTATTTCAGCGCATTGATATTCCCGAGTGGAAGTGGGAGAGGATCACTATGGACTTTGTTACTGGACTCCCTCGGACAACGAGGAAGTTTGATTCTGTTTGGGTGATTGTGGATAGGCTGACCAAGTCAGCTCACTTCATTCATGTGTGTACTACGTACTCCTCGGAGCGGTTAGCTGAGATATTCATTCGGGAGATCGTTAGATTGCATGGAGTCCCAGTTTCTATTATATCATACAAAGGTACACAGTTTACTTCATAGTTCTGGAGGACATTTCAGCAGGAGTTGGGCTCCCAGGTTGAGTTGAGTACCGTATTTCATCCTCAGACGGACGGACAGTCCGAGCGTACTATTCAGATATTTGAGGATATGTTGAGAGCTTGTGTTATTGATTTTGGTGGTTCATGGGCTGATTACTTGCCTCTCGCAGAGTTCGCCTATAATAACAGCTACCAATCATGTATTCAGATAGCGCCGTATGAGGCTTTATATGGGAGACGGTGTAGATCTCCAGTTGGTTGGTTTGAGCCCGGTGAGGCAAGTTTATTGGGGACAGATTTAGTCCAAGATGATTTGGATTGGGTGAAGGTTATTCAGGAGAGACTTCGCACAGCTCAGTCGCGCCAGAAGAGATATGCGGACCGGAAGGTTCAAGATGTGTCTTATTCTGTGGGTGAGAAAGTCTTATTGAAGGTTTCGCCGATGAAGGGCGTCATGAGATTTGGGAAGAAAGGGAAGCTCAGTCCGAGATTTATTGGTCCTTTTGAGATCCTCGGGAGGATTGGAGAGGTGGCGTATATGCTTGCTTTGCCACCCAGTCTATCTGGAGTACATCCAGTGTTTCATGTGTCCATGCTCCGGAAGTATGTTGGCGACCCATCCCATGTGTTGGACTTTAGCACTATTCAGCTTGATGATGACTTGACCAATAATGTGGAGCCTATAGCTATTTTGGGTCATCAGGTGAGAAGATTGAGGTCTAAGGACATTGCATCAGTTAAGGTTCAGTGGAGAGGTCGACCCGTGGAGGAGGCCACTTGGGAGATCGAGCGGGAGATGCGGAGCGGATATCCTCACTTGTTTGAGACTTCAGGTATGTTTCTTGACCCGCTCGAGGACGAGCGTTTGCTTAAGAGGGGGAGAATGTGACGACCCGGCCCGTCGTCATGGGAATTACCACCCCGTTACCTTGCATTTATGTGTTTTATGTTTTTATATCAGTGTTAGAGTCTATCAGGTGAGTTAGGAGTGAATTGGATTGAAAATGAGGCATATAGCATTTTTGAAGGAAGCTTGAATATGGAAAGTCAACCTGGAGTTGACTATTTAGTTAGAGGGCTCGGAATCGGATTTTGATGATTTGGTTAGTTCCGGGAGGTTATTTGTGACTTAGGGGAGCGATCGGAATTGAATTTGGAGGTCCGGTATAGAAATAGGCTTGAATTGGCTAAGGTTGAATTTTGGCGAAATTCGAATGGTAGGTGAGATTTTTATCCAGGGGTCGGAATGGAATTCCGACAATTTTTGTAGCTTCGTCATGTGATTTTGGATATGTCAACAAATTTTCAGGTCATTCGGACGTCGTTTGGTCGGGTTTTTGATTGGATGTTAGTTTCGGAAGTTTTGAAGAAACTTAGGCTTGAATCCATGTGAAAATGGTGATTTTGATGTTTAGGATGGTGTTCTTATGATTAGAACATGTTCGTATCGTGTTTTGGAGTAGGTTGATGGTTTTCGTTGGGGTCCCGGGGGCCTCAGGGTGAATCCGGACCATCATCCAGCATTTTTGAACTTGAAGAATCTGCAGAAAAATTGCAGAAACTGTGCAGAAGATTAAGCCTTCACATTTGCGAGGCAAGGCCTGCGTTCACGTAGGCCGGGTTCAGTAGTGCATCACGTTCGCGAGGAGGTGTATCGCGTTCGCGTAAGAGAAAGCCGGGAAGCATCGCGTTCGCGATGGTGTAGGTCGCGATCGCGAAAGAGGAAAAGGTGAAGCATCGCGTTCGCGTGGATGGAGGCCGCGTTCACGTAGAAGGAATCCCGGATGGCTTCGGAGTTGTTCATCGCGAACGTGTGGGGCATGTCGCATTCGCAAAGAGTAAAATGGTCCAGTGCATCGCGGACGCGTGATAGGCAACGCGAACGCGAAGAAGGATTTCGTCTGGCAGTGAATTAAATTCCAGACACGGACCAGTCACGGTATTTAGTGTTAAAACCTCCATTTTTGAGTTCTAGAGAGAGAAACTCACAGGAGATTGCTGGGAAATCATCGGGTGTTCGTCAGAGGTAAGTTTTATGGCCTAGTTACAGCATTTTATCATGAAATCCTTGGTTATTTCTCTGTAAATGGAAGATTGAAAGTGGGTTTTAGCCCTAGGCCTAACATTATAAAAAATCACTGATTTGAGTGGGCAAATGGAGTCCGATTTTGGTAAATCTTATATGCCTAGACTCGTATTGAGACGAGGGTTCCGAATATGTGACTTTTGTAATTTTTTGAGAAGCGTACCGAAAGTCGGGTTTTGGCAACTTTGTGAATTTTGGTGTAAATTGAGTTGTTTTGACTGGGTGTCGTCTCATTAGCGTAATTTGATGTGTTTCTACCATATTTGATCAGATTCTACGTGTGTGGAGCTTGATTCTCGTGGCAAGGGCATCACGGACTAGTCGTCGAGCCGTATTGAGGTGAGTAATAGATGTGGGTGATGACCAGCGGGTTCGAAACCCCGGTATACCACTTTGTGACGCTGTATAGCGGCGAGATATGTACTCTCTTGTGAGTGCGGGGTCGATTGTGATTGGGGAATATGGCTTAGTCCGACCTGTTGATACTGTGTTATGATATTGGCTATTCTTGAGCCGTCGAACCTCCTTCTCGGATGGTTGCATATTATATTGTGATATTGGCTACTCTTGAGCCGTTGAACCTCCTTCTCGGACGATTGAGTATACTTATGGACCGCGAGCCAGTTATTGGTATCCTGCAAGGATCGTTATCATTGTCCTGTGATATTGACATGCTAGTTTTACTACCAGTCCGTAGCTATTACTATTATCATGATATTTCCAATATCTGGAACTTGACATTTACTGTTTCCAACTGAAAAATGATAAAAGAGTTTTCCAAACTACTTTTGAGCCTGCGAGGCTGCATTTGCATATTAGCTTACCGGTAGTAGATCGGGCTGCGCGCCGCAGCGTATATTCATGATATTGTGCTTGGCTGTAGGAGCCCCTCCGGAGTCTGAACCCCCACAGTGAGCATGGGTACCCAAATTGGATCGGGCTACGTGTCGTAACGGTCATTTCATGCACTGCATTGCATTTAGCTACATCTGCTAGCTGTTATACTATGTTGTGGATACTTGTTGGTTCTCTACTGTTGATATTGAACTGTTATAAGGTATTGGTTACAGCTTTACATAGTGCTTTATTGTGGATTTCTTATCTACGCTGTCTTACCCTTGTTTATTATCACTGAGTTTGGCAGTACTCATTTTACTCCCTGTACCTTGTGTGCAGATCCAGGTACCTCTCAGCAGTCCTAATCCGGTAGCTGTTCGAGGCGACTTCTGTAGGATATTCGATGTAGCTGCAGAGTCCGCAGGGCCCGATATTCCTTCCTACTGTCTTTTGATTTCGTATTTTCTATTTCTTTCCGCACTTGGTATCATGTAAAAATACTATTACACTTATGCTATCTGTAGAGGCTCATGACTCTTGACCCCTCGGTCTTTGGGGAGTTGTACTGTTTTGGGACTTGGTTCCCTGTTTTGATATTTCTATCACTGTTGAATTATTCTGTTATGCTTAAATTGGATAAAGTGAGCTCCGAGCTCCGTGAATATTGTTATTTGGGTCGGGCTGGCCTGGAAGTGTGCTGGGCACCATCACGACCGGGTTTGGGGTTGTGACACGGTAGAATGAGCAGCAGTCCCTCTCCACTCTAATCGATGCAACCCTGGCACAAATAGGTGTAGTTGTTGATACCCAATTTTGTCCTCATATTTTCTCAATATATATATACCTTAAATACATCATCTTGCATTGTTATTAAGTTTAAAATCTATACAATCATTTTATATAATTGTTTATAAGTTTTAGAGCTTTAATATGATTTTTTTTCTACATTTAAATTACTTGAATAATTATTAATTGTTCCCTCAAATTATTTTGTGATGACTTAATCATCCAAAATTATTATTTTTCATCCTCATAATTTCATATTATTTTTACTTTATTTCATATAATTATGTTTGCATTTTTAAAGCTATTTACCTAATTTTGCAGTAACAACCTATATTCTTATATACTTGCTTTTATCAATACTATTTGTGCCAAAATAGCCTCCTATATTTTTGTAATTTCAAATTATTATTGTTAATTTTTTTATTGCATAAATAATATTTTTATTTAATTAACAAGTATTTTTATATATTATTTTGTATATTTTGAGTATTTAATAATAACCCATTTTTAAAACAAAATTTTGGTCCAAATTAGCCCAATTACCCTTAGCCCAAGACCAAACGACCTCTATCTAATACCCAGTAGATACCCATTTTATTTTAACCCGCACCGTTCATTTTTAAATCCCACCTGTTCATCTTTCAAGATCAACGACCCATATCCTTCCCCCGTTTTAATTAACCTAGCTAGCCCAAAACCCTACCATTTCATCTGAAACGCTGCTCTTGAATCATGTCATCTCTCAAACCTAAACCCTAGCCTCTGACCCCTTAATCCCTTCTCCTAATCCCGTTGGTAATGGGATTTTACAATTATTTGCTTACCATATTTGGATTCCTTTGGTACTGGTTATTCGATTATGTTATTACTTAGGTATTTGCATAATTTTGGCAAATACCACCTCTATATCGGACGTCAATCGACTAAATCTTGAGGATTTGTGTGATATTTCGTCCATATACGCGATATGATCTGGATCATTCATACAGTTGTCCGATTTTGAGTTTAAAACTCTAACTAGGGTTTGGAGTCTGATACTTTTCCTTTCTGTTGTTTTATAGACTTGCATGCGAGATTTCTCTCTTTTCTTCATCTATGTTTACTTGATTACTTTTCTTACCCGTGTTTAATTAATTATTTTTCTTATTTGTGCATCCGATTTTAGTGCTATATAAACCCATCCTGATTCCCCTTTAAGACGGACCTGAATCGCTATAATCTGACTAAACTTTGAAGTTTTATACCGTACTTTCTTCATCATCTTATTTAGTACTTTGTTTTGGCCGGTGAAAGCCAAGGCCACTGAGGGTCTACTGTTCATATTTTCTCTTGGTGCGAGCATTGCCCGGGGTTCTTTTGCAGCTCTTTGGGAACTTTGACGCATCAAGGTTTCTGAGTTCTTGTGTCTCTTTTGTTATTTATTGTTATTCATTTGACTGGTAAGCCACTTGACTTTTGCAATTCCATCCTTATGTGTCTTTGATTCATGGCTTAATATATTTTTGGGTTATTTTTATTACTGACTCTGCCAACTTTACACTTGTTTAAGTCTTATTGGCATTTAACTTTCTCCTAATGATGCTAGTCCTAAGATTGTCTAAGTCTAACCTAGATAACCTGACCCTCGTAAGTTCGTTTAACCAGTGTATTAGTGCATATGTGTTCCTGGACATGCTTACTTGCTTTGCCCTGAATATCTGTAACGAATGTTCATTTTTGTAATGACCTGTGTTAGAACTTCCTTTGTTAACTATGACATGTTTCTTGGTTGCTTTGTCATTTAGAATACCCTATTAGTGATTGACTGAGACCTTAACGGCCACTCCAACTTGTTTTCCTTATCATGATTGAGCTATTTTGTTTCACGACATAGCTTGTACCTTCTTCAGTTAATCACTCTAGGGTGACAATGCCAGAACACCTATATGTGCTATTTGATATGAGCTATTTTTCCACTATGTTCTGGATCTCTATAATGTTGGTCTTGCATATGTAATGTGTTTTTATCTGTGATAAGAACTTTTCTATGATCTTATTTCCCTAATAATATGTCCCTTAGTATGTCTTTCGCTCATCTAATTTCCTGATTACTTCATTGACTACTTGATTTGTCTTAATGTGTGCTCCCTATCATGTCTCATGCAATCTTGCTTCCTGATGAAAGTTAACATGTCTACCTTGTGACACAAAGATGTATACCTAGTATAATTTGGACCTATTAGGTTTCAAACTTGTTTGGTATTGTGTATTTGAGCATGATAACTTTTGTCAATCTTGTAAACTTATTTCTCCCCAACTATTTCAATATGTGGAAGTTATGTGTTATTTTACTGAGTGTTGAAACCCTACTAAACCTGCTTTAGAGTCTTGTTGAACCTTCTTCCAAGTCTTGTGGCCCGTTTTCTTAGTTACTCTATGTTTTCAACTTCTGCCCCTTGATCATTTTTCACTCTCTGTCATTTGTTACCTATGCTATTTTAAACCTATCATTCTTGGCCGGCTGAAAGCCAAGGCCACCAAGGCTCTTACTACTGACCTCACTAGTGTGAGAACTGTTGGGGGTCCATTTGAGACCCTTGTGAACTCTAACACACTAGGATTTTGGGTCATTTAGTCATTCCCTATATTACTGAGACATGCACTATTCGTGACACTCAATTCTTTCTTCCTATGAGCTAATGAATATGAAAATTGGTTGGTGAATCAATGGTTGTGTTATTTAGCTTAAGTTCCTCTATGTATTCTTGGTTGTGTTGATAAATATGGTTCCTGGGTATATTGCGTGAGAGTTGTGAGCACGTAATTTTTGCCCTAAGCAAAAAAAATTCCAAAATTAAAATAAATAATATTTTTGTTTGCAATTATATGTTTTGACTGAAATAAAGTGAATTTGTGTGTGTGAACAATTAAAAATAAAAATTATAAAATTAAAAAAATAGGTTTAGTATAAATATCACAATTAAAGGAATTAAAAGAAAATTAGAAAAAAATACAAGTAAATTCCAGAAAATAAAGAAAAATAGCAAAACAATGTCAAAAAATATCAGAAAAATTAGAGAAAAGAGGAAATGAAAAGAATTTGAATAATTGAAAAAAGAATATAAAAATAGAGAATAAAATACAATAATAAAATACATAAAAATAATTAAATACATGAAAATACACAAAAAATACATAATTGGGCCAAATGCACAAGCCCAAATACATTGGCCCAGAAGGATTTAAGAGATCGGTCCAAATGTTATATAAGAATCAATCTGAGCCGTCCATGTACCTAATCTAACGGTTGAATTCAGATCTTTGATTTAAAATGAAACGACATAGCTTTGATGAGTAAATCTAGGTCGTCCATCTAAAGAGATCTAAAGGAGATGATTTAGTCTCCGCTTAAAACTGAACGACACCGTTTGAAGACATGAGATCCTGGTCATTGATCAAAAACAATCTAAAGGCCAGGATCAATCGTTTAGCTCAGGGTATTTAAGGTTGGTCTCCATAGAGACCGACCATTTCCCAAACGTGACAAACCCTAGCCACCCTTGTTAGGTCTTCTTCTCCATTCTTCTCCTCACCGGCCATGGAGACTGGCCGCCTCTCATGGCCGTCTCCGGCCATTTTCAACTCCCAAACCTCCCTTTTCTTACTTCTCTACACCAGACCTCCATGAAAACCCAAAGAAACCCCAAAAGCCCCAATCTTCTTGAAATTCCGGCCACCGGAGTTCTTCTCCGGTGACCATAACCTTTGAGACAGACCTTCAAACTAACACCCTTGAACCGTCTTGCCTCGATCTTTAACCCCATGAACTCACTTTCCCTCGAATCTCACTTAGACTTCTCGAATCTTCGAGAACAAGTCGCCGGAACCCTAACTCGGGTAGACCATACAACCTCACCCCCCCCCCCCAAAAAAAAACACCTTCTTGTGTCTCTAATACCCCTTTTCTTTACCAAACACCCAATAAAAAGACTTCAAATTTGAAATCTGAGGTCTGAAAAGAAAAGAAAAGAAAACTGGAAAAAAGAAAGAAGAAAGAAAAAGAAATAACAAGAAAAAGAAAAAAAAATAGGGAAAGCTGAGGAGACCAATCCTGCAAGCTAAATCCCCTCTCTATCTCTTTGATTCTGTTTTTGTATGTATAGGCTTAGACTTGTGACACCAGATCCTGATGGGATGTTATTTCAATTATTTTGTTTTTCGCACTCATATTATTATTATGGAAACATGAGATTTTACCTAATTTGGCGTATATGAAAACCGTTATTGACCGTGAAAGGAGCTTATGCGGAACCTGTAGTCATCAAACCGGTGGTGCAGATGCCAGTTGTAAACACTAAAGCCATACCGTGGAACTATAACAAAGTCACAGTGATGTACAAGGGGAAGGAAGTTACAGGAGAAGTCAATGAAACACATGGCCTAACTCGTTCTGGGCGATGCTTTGCCCCGGAAGAGTTGAGGAAAACAAAGGTGGTGAAGGAGAATCTGAATCATGTGAAGAAAGCAGTTACTGAAGAAGAAGCAGAAGAGTTCTTGAAAAAGATGAAAGCTCATGACTATTCAATAGTAGAGTTGTCACGACCCTAGTTCACCAATTGTGAACATGTCGTGATGGCACCCAATCCCCACGACTGGGTAAGCCTAACACGTTGCGGAATCTATAAATTTTAATTACTTAAATAAGAAACAGCGGAAAATAACATAAAAGATATGTAATCCGTGCCACTTGGCACATACATCCGTCACACAATAAATAAACACTACCAAGATCCGGAACCCCACGGTAACACAGACTAAAAGAGAAATACAACTGTGGCTCTATGTGTAAAGAGTATCTAACAACGAAATGAAGAAAAATGTCAACTAGTAATACTAGAATAGAAGGGAAGCCTCCGGATCCGCGGACGTAGCGGATCATACCTCGAAGTCTCCCAGAAAGCTGCAGAATCACCTAGTACGAGCCTGCTCTGATGTACCTGGATCTGCACAACAAAAGTGTGCAGAAGAGTAGCATGAGTACACCACGGCGGTACTCGGTAAGTGCCAAGCCTAACCTCGATGGAGTAGTGACGAGGTAGGTCAGGGCCCTACTGAGAAACAATAATATAATGATGAAAACAAAATAAACAGTTTAAATGATAATAATTTCCGAAATAACAACATTATGAAAATTACTGCAACCGTCTACGATTAAGCTAACAACAAATAACCAACTCAAATAAACAAATCCAGGATCTGTGGGAATTGAACCCACAGTCCCATTTTCAGTACCTCTGGTCTTCCGGAATCGAACCCGCAGCCCATGTCTCAATAATATCTCAATAACTCAGGATCTCCGGGAATCGAACCCGTAGTCCCTACCAATAACTCCGGGTCTCTGGGAATCGAACCCACAGCCCTGGGATCTCCGGGAATCGAACCCGCAGTCCATATCTCAATAACTCAGGATCTCCGGGAATCGAACCCGCAGTCCACAAACAATATCACTCCGGGTCTCCGGGAATCGAACCCACAGCCCTGGGATCTCCGGGAATTGAACCCGCAGTCCACCAACACATCAAATAAAGAAAACACACAGAGAGAATATAATATGTTAAATTACAACTTCACCGAAACTAGTGCCAACAATTTATCAAGAAGTTCAAGTAAATCAACTAGGCAATTAAACATGTTGAATCCTAGCTAATCATGCTTTTCTAACTAATACCGGATAATGGTAACGCTTTTATCAGCTAAGAGCAGGAATATCACTAATCGGACAATTCAAGTAAAGTGTGTGTTACAACAACCAGCGCATGTACACGCCCGTCACCTCGCGTACAAGGCATTTAAACTATCACATAATATTCTAGGGGTGAAAGTTCCCCCACACGAGGTTAGACAAGTCACTTACCTCAATTCCGGTACAAAACCGCTAAGAAACAACCCTCTTGCCGCGAATGTCGGCCTCCACAAGTGTAGTATCTGATAAAAATCAATAGAATCACATCAAAATAGGCTAATTGGGCATTACCCAATCAAATTAACTCAAAATACACCAAAACCCACAAGTTGCCAAAATCCGACTTTCGGTACGCTTATCGAAAATTCACGAAAGTTATATATTCGGAACCCTTGTTTCAATACGAGTCTATGCATATAAAGTTTACCAAATTCGGACTCCATTTGCCCACTCAAAACCTTGATTTTCTAAAGGTTTTGGTCTAGGGTGAAAACCCCCATTAATTACCCAAATTCCTCCATTTTCATGAAAAACTTGCATAATATTATCAACAACAATCATAATTGGAGTCCATAATTGATTACCTGAAGAAACCCCTTGAATCTCCCTTCAAAATCGCCCAAATCGCCCCTTAAGCCGAGCCCTCAAAGCTTGGAAATGTTTCTGAAATTTCTAACTTCTGACATAATTAACTCCCTGCGATTTCCGCTTCTGCGGACAAATTCCGCTTCTGCGGATCCGCTTCCGCGACAAAAATGTCGCTTTTGCGAAGCCCGGGCTTGGCTGGACCATCCGCTTCTGCGGTCTCTAGGTCGCTTCAGCGATTCCGCTTCTGCGGAAGCACAGTCGCTTCTGCGACTTCGCTTATGCGGACAAACGTCCGCTCTTGCGGAGGGCCACCAAACAGTTCACTTCCGCTCCTGCGGAAGAATTTCCGCTCCTGCGTGACCGCCTCCACGATCCAATATCCGCTCCTGCGACCCTCGCTCCTACAGAGCAAATGTCGCTTCTGCGGACTCGCCTATGCGGTCCAAGCTCCGCAGAAGCGAATACCACAGAAGGCAGGCACCAGCCTGCTGCAAGTTTTTAAGATTCTTGCCGTTTAATCACCCGAATTCATCCCGAGTCCCCCGGGACCTCATCCAAACACACCAACACATCCTAATACCTTATTCGAACTTGTTCCAATCCTTAAAACGCGTCTAACAACATCAAAACCCATAATTCACATCGAATTCAAGCCTAAATTTCTTAAAACTTTCCGAATTACACATTCGATCTAAAACCCGACCAAACGACGTCCGAATGACCTGAAAATTTGCGGACATATCCAAAATCACATAACGAAGCTACAGAAATTGTCGGAATTCCATTCCGACCCCCGGATCAAAATCTCACCTATCGTTCGGATTCGCCAAAATTTCAACCTTCGGCATTTCAAGCCTAATTGAGCTACGGGCTTCCAAAATACATTCCAAATGCGCTCCCAACCCCGAAATCACCTAACGGAGCTAATGAAACCATCGGATTTCCGTTCCGAGATCGTCTTAACACTGTTCCGGCTACGGGCCATTTTCTAGCTTCAAAGCTCTTATTTAGGGACTAAGTGTCCCAAAATGCTCAAATTTTCAGAACCGACTCTCCCGGCAAACCGCAATAGTAGAAATGAACTTAGGGGAACAGTTAAATTAGGGATTGGGGCGTAATTTTCTAAAACGAGCGGTCGGGTCGTTACAAGAGTAGTTGAGAAAAATGCCTGTGCAGATTTTATTATTATCATTGCTAATCCATTCTGAAGAGCACAGGAAGGCGTTGATGAAAATTCTTAACGAAGCACATGTGCCCAAGAAAATTTCAGTCTGCCATCTTGAGAAAATCACGAATAAGATCTTTCAGACAAACAAGATAATATTTTTAGATAATGAATTGCCACTTGAAGGGACGGAGCATAACAAAGCACTATATCTCACTGTTAAGTGCGAAGAATCTGTGGTTACCCGTGTTATGGTAGACAACGGGTCAAGTGCCAACATTTGCCCACTCTCAACCTTGGGAAAGCTGAAGGTCGGTCCTGATAGAATTCGATGAAACAGTGTGTGTGTACGAGGCTTTGATGGAGGAGGCAAGAATACTCTAGGGGACATTGTGTGGGAAGTTACTATCGGACCGGTGGACTTCACCATAGAGTTCCAAGTGCGAGATGTTGTTGTTTCTTATAATCTGTTATTGGGACGTCCGTGGATCCACGCGGCGAAAGTTGTATCATCTTCTCTGCACCAGATGGTAAAATTTGTGGGTATATCAAGTAATGGATGTTGTGGTGATTAATAAAATATCCAAAGGGGAGAGCATGACAATTCCTACAGTGGCTCCTACAGCAGTAATGGTGGCTAAAGAAATGATTAGAAATGGGTTTGCACCGGGAAAAGGTTTGGGGATAACTCTACAAGGGATAACACAACAGTCCATTTGCCGGGAAATAATGACACCTTTAGCCTGGGTTTTAAGCCTACTTATGCCGATATCCAAAGAGCCAAGAAAATGAAGAAGAAAAGTTGGACCCTCCCAAAACCGATTCCAAAATTATCTGATTCCTTTACTAGGACTGGTACACGAAGACATTTGGCAACTGCTATGCCAAGTTATGCTGAAATAAGGCCGGATGCGGAGCTTCTAGCAAGGTTCAAGATGCTGTTTGAGGATGTAAACATGTTGGAGATGGGTGAGGGAACGAGTAGGATGGATGTTCAGTTCGTGGGACCCAGTACTGCACTTAATAATTGGGAAGCTACTCCTCTTCTGATTAGGAGGGAGTTGTGGTAGTTAGCATTAAAATATTTCATTTTTCCCAAAGCTATTTTGTTTTGTAATCCTACACCCCATCAAAAACAAATGTATCCAATGTTTGCTATCTTTGTGAAAAAATCAATAAAATGCAATTTCTTTCTGTCTTCCACTTTTGCCTTATTTTATTTTTCTTCTTTTTTGTACAGTTCAATATTTGTTGATTCCAATGATATGTCATGCATGAAGGATTCCCGGTCCAGTCTTGATAATCGAATAGTTATACAGGAAATTGAAAATGAGCATGAAGTAGAATATGAGGATGAGGAAATACTGGAGGAAATCAGTAAAGATTTGAATCAATATGAGGAAAAAACCAAACCAAACTTAAATGAGACATAATCTATTAATCTGGGGAGTGAGGATAATGTTCGGGAAACAAAGATCAGTGTACATTTAGAGGCCTTCCTCAGATAAAATCTAATCAAGTTGTTACATGAATACACGGACATATGCGATTGGTCCTATAATGACATGCCCGAGCTCAGCACTGATCCGGTGGTACATAAATTGCCCATTTATCCGGAATGCCGGCCGGTAAAATAAAAGCTAAGAAAGTTTAAAACAAATATCAGTGTGAAAACAAAAGAAGAAGTTAACAAGCAATTCGAGGCAAAGGTCATACGGGTCAATAAATATCCCACATGGTTAGCTAATGTTGTGCCAGTTCTGAAGAAGGATGGAAAAACCAGGGTGTGTGTTGACTACAGGGACCTCAACAAGGCCAGTCCAAAGGATGATTTTCCATTACCAATATCCATATACTGATTGACAATTGCGCCAAGCATGAAATTGGCTCTTTTGTAGATTGTTATGCGGGTTATCATCGGATCCTAATGGACGAAGAAGACGCAGAAAAGACAACCTTTATCACGCCTTGGGGAACATATTGTTATAGAGTGATGCCGTTTGGGTTGAAAAATGCCGGAGCTACATATATGAGGGCAATGACCACTATGTTTCATGATATGATGCACCGAGAGATAGAAGTGTATGTGGACGATGTCATCATTAAGTCCAAAAGCAATGTGATCATGTCAAAGATTTGAGGAAAGTTTTTCCAGAGGCTTAGAAGATATAATCTCAAGCTCAATCCAGCAAAGTGTGCTTTCGGGGTACCTTCAGGAAAGTTATTGGGGTTTATAGTAAGCCGCCGTGGTATTGAATTGGATCCATCGAAGATAAAAGCAATCCAGAATTTGCCTCCGTCGAAGAATAAGAAAGAAGTGATGAGTCTATTAGGCAGGTTGAATAATATCAGCAGGTTCATTGCTCAGCTGACGTCAACATGTGAACCTATTTTCAAATTGTTAAAGAAAGATGCTGCGGTAAATTGAAATGATGAATGCCAAGAGGCCTTTGACAAGATTAAAGAATATTTGGCTAATCCTCCAGTGTTAGTTCCTCCGGAACCGGGAAGACCTCTGATCTTGTATTTGACTGTGCTAGATAATTCTTTTGGCTGCGTACTGGGGCAGCACGATGAGACTAGAAAGAAAGAGCAGGCGATATATTACCTCAGCAAAAAGTTCACATCTTATGAGGTAAAATACACTCAGTTGGAAAGGACGTGTTGTGCATTAACCTGGGTTGCTCAGAAACTAAAACACTACTTGTCAGCTTATACCACATATCTGATATCACGGTTAGATCCATTGAAGTATATATTTCAGAAGCCCATGCCTATAGGAAGACTTGCTAAATAGCAGATTCTGCTCACAGAATTTGACATCATCTATGTAACACGTACGGCAATAAAGGCGCAACCAGATACAGATCATCTAGTAGAGAATCCAGTTGATGATGAATATGAGCCACTAAAGACATATTTTCCAGAAGATGAGGCAATGAATGTTGAAGAAATGGAACAAGATAATAAACCAGGTTGGAGAATGTATTTCGACGGAGCAGTCAACAGTAAAGGAGTAGGAATTGGAGCAGTACTTATTTCATAAACGGGTCAGCATTATCCCGTTACCGCTCAGCTTCGATTTTTCTGCACCAACAATATGGCTGAATATGAAGCATGTATATTGGGATTGAGGATGGAAATAGATATGGGTGTTCAAGAGATTTTGGTCATGGTTGACTCGAATCTCTTGATACATCAGATTCAGGGAGAATGGGAGACAAGAGATTTAAAGTTGATACCTTATCGGCATTATCTACATGAACTGTCCCAGAGATTTCAATCTATAGAGTTCAAACACATCACAAGAATGCACAATGAAGTAGCAGATGCTCTAGCTACATTATCCGCTATGATGCATCATCTAGATAAAGCTTATGTAGATCCACTTCAGATACAGGTGTATGATCAAAATGCTTATTGTTTTGCTGTGGAAGAAGAACTTGATGGAGAGCCGTGGTATCATGATATCAAAGAATACTTGAAGACAGGAAAGTACCTAGAACAAGCCACTAGAGATCAGAAAAGAGCTATAAGACGATTGGCAAATGGATTTTTCCTCAGTGGAGGGATTGTATATGAAAGAACACCAGATTTGGGATTATTGAGATGTGTAGATGCACAACAAGCTGACACAATTATGACTGAGGTACATGCGGGAGCTTGCGGACCTCATATGAGCGGATACATTTTAGCAAAGAAAATACTGAGAGCAGGATATTATTGGCTCACCATGGAACGAGATTGTATTAGATATGTGAGGAAATGCCATCAATGTCAAGTACATGGAGATTTGGTTCACTCTCCACCCTATGAATTATATACAATGTCTGTACCTTGGCCATTTGTTGCCTGGGGCATGGATGTCATCGGACCAATAGAGCCTGCAGCATCTAATGGACACAGATTTATCGTGATCGCGATTGATTATTTCACCAAATGGGTGGAGGAAAAGACATTTAAGGCAGTGACAAAGAAGGCGGTGGTTGATTTTGTGCATGAAAATATCATATGCTGCTTTGGAGTTCCTAAAGTAATTATCACAGACAATGGGGCAAATTTGAACAATCATCTTATGGCAGAAGCATGCCAAAGATTCAAAATCCTGCATCGTAACTCTACACCTTACAGGCCCAAAGCAAATGGAGCAGTAGAAGCTGCGAATAAGAATATAAAGAAGATTCTCAGAAAAATGGTGGAAGAGTCAAGGCAATGGCATGAGAAGTTACCTTTCGCTCTTATGGGTTATCGCACGACCGTACGTACTTCGATCGGTGCCATACCATATTCATTGGTGTATGGAACAGAGGCTGTTATACCCGCAGAAATTGAGATACCATCCCTTCGAATCATAGCAAAAGCTGAGATCGATGATGATGAATGGTTAAAAGCCCGATTGGAACAATTGAATCTTATTGACGAAAAAAGGTTAGCAGCGGTTTGTCATGGGCAATTATATCAACGGAGAATGGCTAGAGCATACAATAAGAAGGTACGTCCTCAGAAATTTGAAGTGGGACAATTGGTATTGAGGCGTATTCTGCCGCATTGGGCCGAAACGAAAGATAAATTTGCACCAAATTGGCAAGGACCATTCATGGTATCACGGGTGTTGTCCAATGGAGCCCTATATCTGACAGATGTTGAAGGGAAATGCGTAGAGACTGCTATCAATTCAGATGCAGTCAAGAGATATTATGTATGATTCCTTTTCATTTGTATAATTGTATTTGTGGTGATTTTGGAATTGAAATGATGAAGGAATTTTATTCTCTATCCAAACACTTTATCCATTGAAATCCCCGTTTAGCCTTATTTGTTCTATTCTTTCATACCCCTATCTCGGAATTTTTCATGATGCAAAAGAAAAAAGTAGAAAAAAATGAAAAGAAACTGAAAAATGAAAAAAAAATGAAATGATGAAAAATAAGAAAAAGCAAATGCAAACAAAAGAAAAAAAATGCATACAAAAAGACAAAAGAAAATCGGGAAAAAGTCAAACGCAACAATGAATTTTGAACGCAGTTTGAACTACGTCTGACTTGATCCCGAAAGGGTACGTAGGTAGCCTCACTGAGATTCAGTCACAATAAAGGAAAAATTCAAAAATCCCCCACATATTGAAACTGGGGCAGAAGTTATGTTTTATAATTCCGAGAGTTGTAAATATTTTAAACCCTCGTAAATTTTGAGACTTTATATCCTTCTTTCTGAACCCATCCAAAAGCCACATTACGGTCCAAAGAAATACCTTCTAATCAATTTCAAGAAAATAACAATACAATGAGAATAAAGGAAAACAGGGCATGAACAGTACTGGTGATTCAGAAAACAAAAAGACAAAAAGAAAAAAATGAGAGAGTCTCGTTGGTGAAAACCTTAACCGGCACCATGAGGCGATTGTGAGGATGAGATAATAAAAAATGAGAGAGTCTTATCAGTGAAAACCTTAACCGGTACTGTAAGGCGACGGTGAGTTTTAAGAGAAATAAATGAGAGAGTCTTATTGGTGAAAACCTTAATCGGCACCGTAAGGCGACTGTGAGGACTATTTTGAGAAAAATAAAAACAACAAAAAATAAGATTGTTTTGGGTTGAAAGAAAGTTGGAGTTGAGATAATGGCAATTCGATTGGACAGACTGGGTCGGAGTTTAAATACATGGAATGGTCAGAGAAATCAGTCGTCAATACCCAGATAAGTTCTGTCACTACTCCAAATCACCCTTGCCCTTTTTGAATTCATCTGTTTCTGCATTTCATTGATTTAAAAACCAGTTTGCTCCTTGAAGGCTAACTACCAGCTTCTCATGATAAGAGGTGAAATAACGCTGGGTCGAAAAAGAGAGGAAAAAAAAGGAAAAATAGGAAAATAAAGAAGGATGGTTATCAAAGCCAAAGGAAAAAAAAGAGAAACAAAGGAAATACAAAAGGAGCTTACAAAGGAAATCCGGCGAAAGGCTGCATAGCGGAGGAAAAAGCAAAAAGAGGAAGGCAATGGAAGCAAAATCGTCAAGAAATGTCAGTTGTCAGCAGTTTACAACTAATAAGAATGTTCTCTGATTTAGACAGGAACAACAAGATTCAAATTTTCACTAATCACTTTAAAGTGAATGTGACCAATGTGGAAAAAGAAAACACAAAAGAAGTACAGCAATAAGAGGAGGAATCGGTAGAGGAGGACTCGCTCAATCAAGCAAGAAAATTACCAAAAAACAGCAAGAAGGTATCATCTTTCCAAAAACACATACCCCAGTTATCAAACTGAGGGAATACTTTTCTGCATTCGTTTTCATGCATCAGGCGCCACCTGGATAACAAGGGAATATTTTTCTGCATTCATTTTCATGCATCAGGCGCCCACCTGGATAACAAGGGAATATTTTTCTTTATTACATTTCATGCATCAGGCGCCCACCCGGATAACAAGGGAATACTTTTCTGCATTGCATTTCATGCATCAGGCGCCTACCTGGATAACAAGGGAATATTTTTCTGCATTACATTTCATGCATCAGGCGCCCACCTGGATAACAAGGGAATACTTTTCTGCATTGCATTTCATGCATCAGGCGCCCACCTGGATAACAAGGGAATATTTTCTGCATTTTATTTTCATGCATCAGGCGCCCACCTGGATAACAAGGGAATACTTTTCTGCATTTTATTTCATGCATCAACCGCCCACCTGGATAACAAGGGAATAGTTTTCTGCATTCATTTTCATGCATCGGGCGCCCACCTGGATAACAAGGGAATATTTTTCTGCATTTATTTCATGCATCAGGCGCCCACCTGGATAATAAGGGAATATTTTTATGCATTCATTTTCATGCATCAGGCGCCCACCTGGATAACAAGGGAATACATTTCTGCAATTTTTAATTTCTGTTCAAGCGCTCACCTGTATAACAAGGGAATACATTTTTGCAATTTTTAATTTATGTTCAAGCGCCCACCTGGATAATAAGGGAATACATTTCTACAATTTTTAATTATTCAGGCGCCCACCTGTATAACAAGGGAATATATTTCTGCAATTTTTAGTTTCTGCAATTTTTAATTTGTTTTAGCTAACATGAGTAACACCGTAACATGAGAAAAGTCAACACTGGGGCAAAGGAAAAAGTTTTGTTGTTTTGTTTTGTTTTAAGCATGTATCAGGGAGTATAATTGGAAGTCACACCAAAAGGAAAGAAAGCAAGAGAAAGAAATCAAAAACCAACAAAAAAGAAGGATGGTAGCATGGAAAATCAAGAAAAACAAGGAAGAATAAGAAGACAAGAAATAGATAGGAACTATTGTAATTCGTAGGATCATGGCTTAGAATAGCTTCTTCATTTTACATTTTATCCTTGGTGTAATAAGGAATAAGTGAGTGGTCATAGTAATAGCAACGCAACAGCAAAGTCTTGGTAGTTTTAAACTACCAGACCTTCCCGAACTACACTGACCTGATTCCTGTTTAGCCCAGGATATGTAGGCATCCTCTAAGGCAGGGTGCGGTCAAAAGGTTTTAAAAATGCTTCTCACGGAATATGTTAGTGGGAAAAAATATCTCATTACTGCTCACTTGTCTTTGCACTAAAACTCTTGGTGTTCCCGCGCAAAGAGGGGCAGCTGTGAGCACGTGATTTTTGCCCTAGGCAATAAAAATCTAAAATTAAAATAAATAATATTTTTGTTTGCAATTATATGTTTTGACTGAAATAAAGTGAATTTGTGTGTGTGAACAATTAAAAATAAAAATTAGAAAATTACAAAAATAGGTTAAGTATAAATATCACAATTAAAGGGATTAAAAGAAAATTAGCAAAAAATACAAGTAAATTCTGGAAAATAAAGAAAAATAGCAAAAAAATGTCAAAAAATATCAAAAAAATAAGAGAAAAGAGGAAATGAAAAGAATTTGAATAATTGAAAAAAAGAATATAAAAATAGAGAATAAAATACAACAAGAAAATACATAAAAATAATTAAATACATGAAAATACACAAAAAATAAATAATTGGGCCAAATGCACAAGCCCAAATACATTGGCCTAGAAGGATTTACGAGACCGGTCCAAATGTTATATAAGAATCAATCTGAGTCGTCCATGTACCTAATCTAACGGTTGAATTCAGATCTTTGATTTAAAATGAAACGACATAGCTTTGATGAGTAAATCTGGGCCGTCCATCTAAAGAGATCTAATGGAGGTGAGTTAGTCTCCGCTTAAACCTGAACGACACCGTTTGAAGACATGAGATCCTGGCCGTTGATAAAAACAATCTAAAGGCCAGGATCAATCGTTTAGCTCAGGGTATTTAAGGTTGGTCTCCATATAGACCGGCCATTTCCCAAACATGACAAACCCTAGCCGCCCCTGTTAGGTCTTCTTCTCCATTCTTCTCATCACCGACCATGGAGACTGGCCGCCTCTCATGGCCGTCTCCGGCCATTTTCAACTCCCAAACCTCCCTTTTCTTACTTCTCTACACCATACCTCCATGAAAACCCAAAGAAACCCCAAAAGCCCCAATCTTCTTGAAATTCCGGCCACCGGAGTTCTTCTACGGTGGCCATAACATTTGAGACAGACCTTCAAACTAACACCCTTGAACCGTATTGCCTCAATCTTTATCCCCATGAACTCACTTTCCCTCGAATCTCACCCAGACTTCTCGAATCTTCGAGAACAAGTCACCGGAACCCTAACTCCGGTAAACCATACAACCTCACCCCCCAAAAGACACCTTCTTGTGTCTTTAATATCTCGTTTCTTTACCAAACACCCAATAAAAGATTTCAAATTTGAAATCTGAAGTCTGAAAAGAAAAGAAAAGAAAACTGGAAAAAAGAAAGAAGAAAGAAAAAGAAAAGAACAAGAAAAAGAACAAGAAAAAGAAAAGAAAAATGGGGAAAGCTCAGGAGACCAATCCTGCAAGCTAAGTCCCCTCTCTATCTCTTTGAATCTGTTTTTGTATGTATAGGCTGAGACTTGTGACACCAGATCCTGATGGGCTGTTATTTCGATTATTTTGTTTTCCGCACTCATATTATTATTATGGAAACAGGAGATTTTACCTAATTTGGAGTATTTGAGATAATAATTCAAATGGTAAATGGGTAATGGTCGGTCTTTCCTAGCAATGTGTTGGGCGCCATCATGATCGGGGTTTGGGTCGTGACATCCGCCGAGCTGATAGCCTACTTGAAAGACTCTCAATCTGTCTATCGGGACCTACGGGCATGAAACGTAATGTATCCAAGCAAAATGAATGTTAGTACAAATTATGTACTGAGTATGTAAGGAATGAAAATCAGTAAACAATAGACATGAGAGAGACATGGAGTAAAAGACTCAACATGTAAGTTTGGATAACTCTGTAAATCATGAAATACTTATAGTGTCATGCATATGTGTATAAAGATCATGCCGTGTATAAGTACATGTGTTCATAACATCATCAAATCTCTGAGGGCATTCTATCATATCATGTTGGACACTATGGGCAAAATCATTAATGTATACAAGTTGATCAGGTGGTGGTGTGCATATAATGCCGTAACCTTTTCCCATATCGCATATACATATAATATACATATATATGCATATATAATGCTATTTATTCATGGGTCAATGTACATGTATAAATGAATGCAATGCATGAGAAAGTACGTTAATCAAATCTTTCTGAACGTCTTAAGATCATTATGCTTTTGAGTAATATCATGAAGTAAACTTTTTTAACTTACGTATTTTTCTGAGACCCATGAACAGATGATAGAGTTATAGGACGCATGAGAAATCAAGAACATAAGCATCTCTAGTATTTCTATGAATAGAGTCATTTATGGAAATTGTACTTTTACTCATTTCATTTGTATTGTATAGATCATGCTAAAAGAAAGAAGGGATAGCACTAACATATCTGAACCAATTCTCTTGACAATCCCTCCAACATACATTGATTGCGACAAAATATATTGTTGATACCCAATTTTTTCTATTTATGTTTATATACAAAATACATTCAAAATAACATATATATATATATATATATATGCAAATATAACCATGCCTAAGGATTTTATATTTTTCCCAATTTTTGAAGATTTTTAAAAATAAGTTTATTGTCCATTTTAGCAGCACAAAATCGGTAATTATCCTCAAAATCATCCATTTTGTTGAAAAATTTATTTTATTCCCACGTTTATACCAAAATATAGTTAAGGTGATTTTTATACATTTTTACAATTTTATTTGGTATTTTTTTAAGTCAAATTGCTTATAATTGCAATTTTAGCCTACTTTGGGAATTTATAGTATTTTATAATTGTAAAATTGGTTCTAGTATTTTTTTATATATATATATATATATATATATATATATATATATATATATATATATATATATATATATATATATATATATATATATATATATATATTATTACTTTTAGTTTATTTGGCAATTATTTTATTATTTTTTATAAAATAAAAGGGAAAATTGGCTATTTAACATTTAGCCTCATTTCATTTCAATTACAACCTATTTACATTTCAATTTTAGCCCTCAATTGACCCAATCCTAACCCCAATTGGACAGGCCCAATTCCAATTTTATCCAACCCCTTAATCCATTTATTTAACCCGCCCGGATTTTCTTTCAATCTAGGTCGTTGATCATTTTGATCAACAGCCAAGATCATCCCTTACCATTTTTAATTCCCTTACCATACCCTAATCCCCCATTTCGTTTAGTTTGTCGCCCTTGAATACTCTCCACTCTCAAAACTCTCTCGAAGGTTCTTCAGAACCCTAACCATCTCCGACCCTTTTCCACCGTGCTTTCATCGGAATCCATGGCTTCTCAGGCCATGCATGGTCTGCAGACACCCCCTCCACCATTAAACCTTGGGTGTTCGAAGTGTTGAGGTCTGACTTCAATTTTTCTTTTTCAAATCTTCTCAGAGCTATAGTTCTATGGCTTCTCCGGCCTGTGCTCCAGCGTATTCACGCATTAGAGGCCTGATTTTACCTCTTCGACTCAAGATCGAACTTTTCTTCCAAGCCTTTCTCATTTCTAGGGTTTCTCTAAAACCCTAAACTATTCGAGGTTTTTCTCTAATGTTTTCTTAGATCTATGATATATTTGTGTTAACTGAATTTTTAAAGTGTTTTTCCCAATATTTTTTTTGAAAATTGTTTCTTTTCGATTTAGGGTTTCTGAAAGGTTTTCAAAACGTCTTTTGACTTTTCCTGGTTCTTTTTGTTATGTGTGTTTGCCTATATTATGCTCATGTGTTTTCATTTCTACCACGCATGTGTTATTCTTTTGCTTTTCTTTCTACTATGCATGACTCTCCTGTACTTTATAATCTATTGTACCTTTAGACTAGGTTCGCATGTCAATATTTGTTTTGTTCTTCTTTTTGTTCTTTGCTATATTTTTCAGTATTCTTCTACTGTATGTGTTTCTACTGAGTTTTTAAGTTTTTTTTGCCTTTACTGAACTTCTATTTGTGTTCTAAACATGCTTCCTTCATTGTTTCTTAAGTTTATATCAATTCTTCCCTCTTATGAACTTGCTTAAGTTCCAAGCTTTCCTGAAACATGTTCTTTATGCTTTAAAACCTAGTATCATGTTTGTTGGTTTCAAATGAGTCTTTGAAAGTGACCTCTGAGTCGGTTTCAATGGCTTGCCTTCTCATCTCGATGTCTGATTCGAGTGGAGAACCCTAGGATATATTTGGGGGATTCTTTGGCAAGTTCGATTTTGTGTTTGGACATGGGTTCTTCTTTGGAACCTAAACTCCCAAACTCATTCTGAGTATATAAATCAAACTGGAAACTCTTTGATTATAGCTCTGAACGTTTCAATGATAGTCTTTTCCAATCAACATGATAATTCCTTCTTGTTTGATATTTTTGTGCATTATATATGAGAAATTCTTCTTTCAAAAAAGGTTTTTGCCAATTACTAATTGATTTCGAATTCCTTTTAGTAAGGTTTGATTGATTGTTATTGATTCTTCTTGAGTAAACCCCTTTCCTCTCTTTTCCTGACCTTGTTCATTCGAGCAAAACATGCAATTTTTATTTTACTGACTGTTTGATTGATTCCCTTTCCTTATTTTTCACAAACCGTGTGCCACCGGATCTTTGCCTTAAATAAACTCCTGAGTATTTACCCTTTTTGTGTTACTTTGAAAAAGATTTCAATCAAATTCTTTCCTTAATTTTCTTCTACCCGTTTGAATTCAGAATCTTTTAACTAAAAGGAGACTTTATATGATTGATTGCAAAGATATTTTCTTACGTTTTATTACTTGACTTCTACACTATAAAAGGGGACTACCCTTCTGCACTTTGAGACTTGGAATTCAATGCCTTTACACACCTTCAGCTTACATTATTCACCTCACACTCTCAATGTCAATACGTTCACATTCTCATTTGAGTTTTTTCTGGCTATTTGCTTGCAATTTAGGGCTTTACTACTGCTTTTTCTCTTCTTACTTCTGAAACTGGTATGTCCTCATTTCGTTTAAGCCATCATACCTATGTGTTTATTTACAGCTTTTGCAATTCTGTTTACTTTACTGTCCATGCTTAGTGATTAATCAATATGTTATTCTCTTTGCACCTTCTTTCTCCTATGAATCACTAGACCCTTATTCCCCTCAATGTGTTTAAGTTAAGGTTCAAGCATGGTAGTATCCAAATTGTTGCTCATGTCTGGACCTGATCCTTAATGGATCCTAACTCCCAAAGAAATGTGGCTAACAGGCTGTTTAGGGGTGTGCCAGCACTCCTAATTGATGGGTATGACCACCAGCCTGCCATGGCCTTCCCAGAATTCTCTCTATTGCAATTACACTCATTCCTAGTTCCTAAGTTCTGCCCCTTCCTATGAGTCTTGCTTTGGGACCTTGAGTTCCCTCTACATCTGCGCTTATGCATTTCATATAGAAATTGTGCCTATAGTTCTGCACTTATGCATTTCATAAAGAAATTCTGCCTATATTTCTGCACTTATGCATATATAGATACCATGTCTTTAAGGTTCTGCACTGATATAGATACCATGACTTTAGGCTTCTACATTCTTACACCATATAGATAACCTGTCTATAGGATCTTTTAAATTCTGCATTTGCATCTTTCATTAGGCAAACGGTTTATAGGTTTAAAATAACAAAATTACATTCTAGATACCATGCCTATAGTACTCTCGCACTTCTATAAACATTTTAAAATCAATCGCGCCTAGACAACATGTCTATAAGGGTAATTTAACTGAATATGAATCGTTTAAAAGCCCAAAATCAGTAATATCGATATCAATATCTGTAAAACTCATATTTGTCTATAATCCGCAAGCTTACTCAAAAATCATTATACTTCTGCATTGCTAGATATCATGCCTATAGGTCTCACCTTGGCAAGACATAAGGTAATTAATTAACCACAACAGTCTTTAATAATTACAACCAGCAGGCAGGCCTAATTTGGACTTCTTATCTGAATGTGATAAATCAGCCACGCGTTAATATTTTAAGTTTAATTAAAGACCTAATCAGTATCTGAAAGACATGCTAAAACTATATGTTCTTTTTTTTAAAAGAGGTTTTGATTGAGCTTGTTTGTTTATGTGATTCCCCATACTTTTCATATTTGTTTTGATTGTTGCCTTAGATTTTTATCCTTTTAAACTCTGAATGCCAATTCTCCCTTCCCTTTAGGACTAGTAGTCTGTAATACCTCTGGGGCTATTAGAATTGGGACGGGTAATAGCATGCAATAAGTAACGAGACCATTTTACGATTTAATACCTTAATGGGGTGGGTAAGGGTAGACATGGATATGATGACCATGTGATAACACCACGTGTATAAATGGTTACTAGGTGTTGTATGGTGTGATCCATGTTATTTATAAACCTAGGACCCCCTCCATTATTTACTTGTTTACTTTTTCCAGAATTTTAAAGCTATTCAATTTTCAGTTTCTTTAACTTTTTTTTATTTCAATTACTTGCACCTATTATGCAAATATTTCTCATTTACTTGTCCAATTTTAAATACAATTTTCTTCCCAAACTTCCACCTCTTTTACTCCTTTTTTTTTGCTTACTTGCATCAATTATTTGACCCATTCCCCTTACTTGTATATCCTTTTCTTTTAAAAATTATGAAATTGCCTACTTCCAAATTTCAACATTCTTGTAACTTCTATACTTCAGTTGTTTGCAATTATTATGTGAAAGCTATCTTGCTTGCTTGTTTACTTGTTGTTATATTCAAAGTCACAATTCTACATGGACGGAAACTACACTAGTGGATATTGAGGGGTGTCTAACACCTTCCCCTCGAGATAATTTCAAGCCCTTACCCAATTTTTGGTTTTCCAAATCAAACTTATTTTTAGTGTCCTAATGCACTTAATCATTAGGTGGAGACTCTTCTAAATTGCAAACCCAATTCCCAAAATAAAAAGTGTTGTCCATCCAAATGAAATAAATCCGATTTTGCAAGAAAAAGGGGGCATCGACAGCATGGCGACTCTGCTGGGGATTTCTTTAAGGCTTTTACCATTTCATGTTATTTGTGATTTTATGCTTCTTTACATGTCTTTACTTGTTTTAAGTATTTATTCTTTTTTCTACTATGAAATTGAATTGGCTCTTCGTTTCTTTTCTTTAATGTTTTCCTTTATCATTTTCCTTCAATGCTGTTGTAAGTTATGAGAAACTATTGTAATTATTACTTTATGAACGTGAAAATACATGACAACTTGTTAGTTATTGTAATTGCATTTTTTGAACATCATATTCCACTCGTGCCAAATAAAATACCATATCAATGCTTATAATGAGTGGTTGCGCCCTTACGATATCATCACCCCCCAAATTTGGCAAAGCCATATTTGCGGTAAAACTAGTCGATCAACGGTGTCGTCGACAGTTCCGCGCCTTGAGTTGTCCGCTCAAGGGTACCAGTCTAATACCTCATAGAAACCCTATTCTATTTAAATTATGCATGCATCATTGTCAAACCTAACCAAGTCAGTTATGTTATCCGCATAATGACTCTTTCAGATAGCCTTATCCTAAGTCCATTGGGTCTCCCTGAAACCCTAACAGATACTACCACATTCTGTGCATTCATTTGGAGAACTAAATATTTTTATGCTAATAATTGATATTAATAGTCCAGTCTGGTGGGGGTAAGGGTCTAACATTTTTGTCTTACAAAAATAAGGCACGAAGTCCCCAAATTTGGCATGGTCACCAACATCCATCCCAAATTGCTGAATTGTTGGGGAGATCTTCATTCCATTGATCAAGATCTTGTCAGGAAGTATCTAGGAAACCTACCTTCTCTCCTAGAAATTCAACCAAACAACAAGATCATAGAAGCTGCAACTTTGTTTTGGGATTGCGATGGGTCGGTGTTTCGCTTTGGAGACGTTGAGATGACACCTTTGCTTGAGGAAATAGAAGGACTAGCTGGGATACCGTGGGAAACTCCGGGTTTGGTAATGTCGAATAATCGCAAGGATAGGGGTTCTCAAAATGATGGGTCTAAAGAAGAATCCCGACTTGACATGTTTGAAGGTGTCGTACATTCCCTTTGACTATCTGTATGAAAGGTACGTCCACAGAAAATATTATCGTACTTATCTTGAAGAGTTCGCCCACACTTCATTGAGGAACATCCATCGAAGGGTCTTTGTCCTCATGTTCTATTTCTTGAGGATGATAGTGTTCCAATGAAGAAAGCAAGAATCCATACTAGGCTATCCATGGTCACCAAAACCATGATGGAAGGAATTAGTGGACAACCATTCAGCCTTGTGCCAATGATAGTTGCAAAAATATACCAAGTCCTAGAAAGATGTCAACACGGAGCCAAACATTTCGAGGGTTGTAATTTGCTACTCCAAATATAGCTCATGGAATACCTACAAAGGGGTGAATACCGACAGGAAATTCATCGTAGAGACTAGGACGATCATATCGCCTTTCATCACCCAAAACGAATGAATTCCATGACCAACATGTTCGCCCAACCAGAGAATGCTAGAGAATGGATCGGACTCTTTGATGATCTTACTGAGGACTGAGTGCAATGGATGTTTGAGTGATTCCCTACTGAATAATTCATCATCCGATCTAGGGATGTGCTATTTCATATATTGATCGGTCTAAGAGGAAATTACCCATATCTCCCTATCTGGGCTATAAGACAGGCTGGTAAGAAGCAGGTTATACCAAAGGTCGACAAGATGAGTCACTTTCGAGCCGACTTCCAACATGACGCTAGTCCGTAAAGGTGCTAGGCTCAGCATATGTGGCATTGCAAAATGTCTTAGGAAAAGAAACCACCAAACCAGATCGCTTCCATTTTTGTTATATCCTGCACTATTTAGGCTAGTTGGAGGACAATCACAACGATTTGGGTCAGCTCGGGTTTGTTCGAGGTCATAGAATCATTGATGAATAGGCTACAACACAAGTAAAACACAACCAATTGTGCAAAAGGATGCAGGGATGTGAACATAAGCACCGGGAAATACAAGAAGCAAATCAAAAACTAATTGGAGAATAAAAGGATATGGCCATCAGCGCCAACAAACGACTGATCTGCTTGGCGCGGGGTATAGTGGAATTGAAAAGACGTTTCTGAAGAGGGTCGAAGAATGCTGAATTGCTAAGGGAAATCAAGGCGAACATATGGCCAAGGCCTACTTGCTGCTAGGACTGCACGAGCTGGGAGAGCCGTACGAGGGAGCTAACACTGCTGAATCTGGGGAAGGTCCTTCTGGGACCAAATAGATAGGAGTTTTTCACTTTTTTTTAAAAAAATGTAATAAGGCCTATGGCCACTAGTGACATTTTCTACTTTATGTTATTTAGTGTAATTTTGGGATTCGTCTTATTTCCTTATCAATAAAATGAGACATTTAGCATTCTAAATTCTCCAAATTTACTTGTCACTAGGCCTACCTCAGGCACAACGATGTCCCCAAAATTAGGACACGATTTATATTTCTTGCACTACGTGTTTAAATATTGCAACATCTTTTCTTATAATCCTTAACAACTTATCACCTTTTGTTTTTACTTTTGTTTATTCTCCTCCCCAAACGTTAGTTCGTGAACTCTGGCAACATCAGCATATTTTACAAGATCCAAGGGACCTCCACCTACTCCTCATCCTAGTCCCATCAGGAACAAAGGCAAAACAAGAATGGAAGATTCGAACAACTCAGCTGAACGGGTAGAGGTCACTCGTAGTGCCATGGTCCCCAAGGAGAATGCCTCTCAGATAGAACAAAAGTTACTAAAATTCCAAGAAGAGCTTGATCAAGTCCAGAATTTGGAAAGTCTGTCATTTTCCCTTGCCGCCCCAGCAGTCACTTAGAATCTCATACCTCCACAAAATGTCCCAAACTATCCCGCTCATCACCACCACGGCAATACTTGCCACACTCCCAACGACACTCCGCTGCTCATCCCAGAACCATTGAAATCCAAAAAAGACCACTGCCACAACCAACACAACACCCCTATCTATATGGAGATTGTGCCACACTCCATCCAGTTCATCTCAAGTACACCCGAGTTCGATAATAAAAACTTGCGCGTCGGAAATTTAGCTGAAAAGCTTAACAAGCTTACCACTAGGATCTAAGGAATTAAAGGTAGTAAAGGAATTGTGGGGCTAAACTATGAAGGTTTATCAATACAGCCCGATGTCGAACGGCCCAGGAGTATAAACCTCCCAAGTTCGAAATGTTTGATGGTACAGAGGATCCTAGAGTTCTATTGAGGACATACTGCGACAAGCTGGTCGGAGTAGGAAAAGATGAGAAGATCCACATGAATATTTTCATGAGGATCCTGAAAGGAGATGCTTTGTCTTGGTATATTAGCCAAGACCCAAGAAGTGGTCAAACTGGGTTAGTATGGTGTCCGACTTCATGGGAAGGTTGAGGTTCAACATGGAAAATACACCAGATGTATTTTACATTCAGAATTTAAAGAAGAAACCCACAGAAATGTTCTGTGAGTATGTCACTCATTGGATAGCAGAGACTGCTAAGGTTCGACCTACTTTAGGGGAAGAACAGATAAACAAATTTTTTGTCCGGGCTTGGGATCCGCAATACTATGAAAGACTGATGCTTATCGAGAATCATAAGTTTTTTGACTTCATCAAGTTGGGAGAAAGGATTGAAAAAAGTATCAAGAGTGGTATGGTTACAAACTTTGAAGCTTTGCAAGCCACCAACTAGGCTCTACAGTCCGGTGGTACATCCAAAAAGAGGGACGTAAGTGCTGTAATGGTTGCACAGATAACCAAATTACCTGTCAAATACAAAATCTACCAACTGTCTCCACTTACATATCAACCCACCCCAAATCTCCAAATACGACACCTTTTACCAAACTCCACCAACTACCTATCAATCACCCCACCTCCTACATACTAACCGATTTTACCCAGATATTCCTAACTACCAAGCTTACAACACTCAACCATCCCATTATCAATCACCTCCCACTCACCAAAACCTTCCTAGACCTTAACCAAATTTTGACCGCAGACCTCCTAAACAGTATACGACCAATAGACCAGCTGTATGAAAGATTCAAAGCTACTGGTTATGTCACCCTTATCCCTTCCATAAACCCTAAAAACCCTTCCCAACGGGTCATCGCAAATAGAACCCGTGCATACCATTCTGGCTTGAAGGGGCACACTACTGATGAATATCTCTCTCTAAAGGACAAGATCCAGGATTTGATTGAAAAAAAGATCATCGTGGCAAAAGAGCATGCTCTGAATGTTCGCAACAACCCTATACTAGACCGTAATGGTGTATGTGTTCATGTGATTGAAATATAGGACGATTGGGATCCAAAAGGATTAATCAGTTTGATCACGGAAGGTGACGATCCAAAGAAAGCAACAGTCACTCTTAATTCAATTGTAGTCGGTATTCAGCCTTCTGAAGATGTCAAGGTGAACATGTCTATACCACTTGAGTTTAAAATGCCAGCCTCTACAAAGACGCCAACACCAATTAAGGTCGGGTTTGGGCCCACAAAGGCGCCTAAACTATTTGAAGTTGTTGTATTACCTTCCAAAGAAAGGGTGCTTATTCCTGTAGCAATGACAGCCATAACACCATTCCGCACATAAGCCATACTATGGGACTACACAGTCGAGGCAAGAAGGAAAGGGAAAGCCAAGTTCGGGGAAACAGTTGCAGCATAGGGTATGACAAGAATAGGCAGGGTTTATACCCAGGACACTTGGTTGAGTAGAATAAGCAGGCCTTTAGTCGACAAGCCGTCATTGAAACTGGGCCCGATGATCTCTGGATAAAGATACAAGCAAAGGAATACTCAGTCATTGATTGGCTAAACAAAACACCGGCACAGATTTCTATCCACGCTTTGCTTCAGAGTTTTGATGCACACAAAAATGCCTTGTTGAAGGTGTTGAGTAAGGCTTGTGTGCCGAGCAACATCACGAATGGTAGGTCAAGTGTTGGAGACTCACAAAATCACCTTCCACGAGGATGAGCTGCCACAGGAAGGATTGAGTCACAACAAGGCGTTGCACATCACTGTGCAATATAAAGATTATTTTATTACAAGGATTCTAGTCGATGGAGGGTCCAGTCTCAATATTTGTCCGTTGGTAACACTCAGGACATTAGTAAAAGGGATGCATGAAATCAAAGATGGGGCCTCAACGTTAAGGCTTTCAACGATTCTCAAACGTCAACTATTGGGAAAATTAGCCTACATTTGCAAATAGGTCCTACTTGGTTTGATGTTGTTTTCAAGTGATAGACGTGTCGGCATCTTATAATATACTGCTGAGATGATTATGGATTCATGCCGCCGGGGCCGTGGCATCAACACTGTATCAGGCAGTGAAATTTGAGTGGTATCGCCAGGAGGTGATCATTCATAGTGACGGTAGCAAGCCCATATATAGCCGCCTGACCATCCCAACAATTGGAAGAAGAATAAGGATATGAGGGAAACTTACCACCACATCGAGCGAGGTAACGGTGTCAACAAAGATAAATGGTAGGATAACAAAATTGAAAGCATACTGAACTGGAGAGGGTATGAACTTGGCAAGGGACTTGGCAAGAATTTCCAAGGAATCGCTAAGCCCATCAAGCTCAAGAAGCATGGCACCACCTTCGGATTGGGATATGAGTATACTTGGAAAGAATTCAAGGAATGATCGCCACCCTGGCGTGGTTCTTACTATCCGTTGAAGCAGCCGATACCCCATTTGGAGCAGACATTCCAACTAGCCAAAATTATCTATAGGTCAGAAGAAGAGGAACCATTAGCAGCAATGCGGAACTTTTTCCTAGAAAAAGATGATATGGACTGTTGTGTCATTTTTTATGAGGAGGGGGGAGGAAGGCCCTTCCATACAGGCTGTAAGTAGAGGAGCACGCCTCGACAATTGGACCGTCCGAACCACTAGATCCATGTGTGCCTCGGGGTAGCAAGGCTGAACGAAGCACTATGCACTATTTTATTTTACTAGTTTATTTTCCTTTCACATTTTATTTTTCGCAAGAAAGAGCTCCAATGTTCAAAACGTTTATGGAATTCATTAAAGTATTTCAATTTTCTTATAAATCTCACTCTTATTATTTTCTCTCATTACTTTACTCAAACAACATTACTATTACTTATCTTGATGAACCAATGACTGTGACATGCAACAAGACAATGCAACAAACGGACATAGATTTAGAGGAAGATGATATACCGGAAGAAATTGTTAAAGAAGTTGATAATTTTGAGAATAGACCTAAGTCCAACCTATACAAGGCTGAAATCGTCAACCTGGGAGATGCAGAAAACATCAAGGAAACGCAAATCAGTGTTCACTTGTCACCGTCAAAGAAGGAAGAATATACAAAGTTTAAGAGAGTATGAGGACATATTTCCCTGGTCGTACGATGACATGATTGGTCTAAGTACATCTATTGTGGCTCACAAATTGCCGACGGATCTAGCCCGTCCGCCAGTAAAGCAGAAGCTCAGAAAGTTCAAGCCAGATATGAGTTTGAAATCAAGGAAGAGTTCACTGAGCAGGTCAACGCTAAGGTTCTTAGGGTAGTAGAGTATCCGACATGGTTAGCCAACATTGTGCCAGTAGGAAAGAAGGATGGGAAGGTCAGAGTCTGTATCAACTACCGGGATCTCAATCGGGCCAGTCCGAAAGATGATTTCCCCTTTCAAAACACACACATCTTGATTGACAACTGCGCCAACCACATATGCAGTCATTCGTTGATTGTTTTGCTGGGTACCATCATATATGGATGGATGAAGAGGCCATGACCACATCTTTCATGACATGATACACAAGGAGATCGAAGTGTATGTAGAGACGTCATCATCAAGTCCAAGAAAGTCGCTCAACACATGTAAGATTTAAGGAAGTTATTCAATAGACTAAGAAAGTACAACCTGAAATTAAACCCCGCAAAATGTGCATTTGGGTTCCGGCTGGAAAATTGTTTGGGTTCATTGTGAGTCACCGAGGGATAGAATTGGATCCATCAAAGGTCAAAGCTATTCAAGAATTGCCACCGCCAAAGAATAAGAAAGAAGTAATGAGTTTTTTGGGGAGACATAACCACATCAGCCAATTCATAGCACAATCTACTGTCATATGTGAGCCAATCTTCAAGATGCTAAAGAACACGCTACTACCAAATGGACTGACAACTGCCAAAAAGCCTTTGATAGAATCAAGGAATACTTATCAACGCCGCCAATTTTGATTTTGCCCGAGCCAGGTAGACCCCTGTTACTCTACCTTGCGGTACTGGATGGAGCATTTGGTTGTGTTATGGGGAAACATGATGACACGGGGAGAAAAGAGCAAGCCATCTATTATCTCAACAAGAAATTCAGCCGTATGAGGCCCGGTATTCTCTGTTGGAATGCACCGATTGTGCTCTGACTTGGGTAGATCAGAAGTTGAGGCACTATTTTTGTGCTTACACTACGTATCCCATATCAAGGATGGATCCATTGAAGTACATATTTAAGAAGCCCATGCCCACTAAGAAGCTAGCCAAGTGGCAAATCCTACTAAGAGAATTTGACATTGTCTACATAACTCAGAAAGTAATCAAAGGACAAGCACTAGTAGACCATCTTGCTGAGAATCCCGTAGATAGAGAATACTAACCCCTAAAGATGTATTTTCCTAATGAAGAGGTATCCTTCATAGGAGAAAATATTGCAGAATACTATAATGGTAGGAGGATGTTTTTTGATGGATCAGCAAATTTCAAAGGAGTTGGCATAGGGGGAGTCCTAGTATTAGAAACTAGTCAACATTATCTCGTATCCGCCAAACCAAGTTCCCATGCACCAATAATATAGCCGAGTACGAAGCTTGCATCTTAGGGCTCAAGATGGCCATTGACATGAACGTCCAAGAGTTACAAGTGATTGGAGATCCGGATTTTCTTATACATCAGGTCCGAGAAATGTGGGTGACCAAGAACTCCATGATACTCCGTATTTGCATCATGTACAGGAGTTGAGGAAGAGGTTCACAAAGACAGAATTCCGGCATGTTCCCAGAGTCCATAATGAGTTTACCGACGCACTGGATACCTTATCATCTATGATTCAGCATCTAGAAAGCAATCAAAGGACATTGTCTACATAACTCAGAAAGCAATCAAAGGACAAGCACTAGCAGACCATCTTGCCGAGAATCCCGTAGACGGAGAATACGAACCCCTGAAGATGTATTTTCCTGATAAAGAGGTATCCTTCATAGGAGAAAATATTGCGGAATACTATAATGGTAGGAGGATGTTTTTTGATGGATCAGGAAATTTCAAAGGAGTTGGCATAGGAGGAGTCCTAGTATTAGAAACCAGTCAACATTGTCTGGTATCCGCCAAACCAAGTTCCCATGCACCAATAATATAGCCGAGTACGAAGCTTGCATCTTAGGGCTCAAGATGGCCATTGACATGAACGTCCAAGAGTTACTAGTGATAGGAGATCCGGATTTTCTTATACATCAGGTCCAAGAAATGTGGGTGACCAAGAACTCCATGATACTCTCGTATTTGCATCATGTATAGGAGTTGAGGAAGAGGTTCACAAAGACAGAATTTCGGCATGTTCCCAGAGTCCAGAATGAGTTTACCTACGCACTGGCTATCTTATCATCTATGATTCAGCATCCAATTAATAATTTCATTGATCCTATTCCCGTAAAGATCTACAATCAACCATATTACTAGCTTATGTCGAGGAAAAGGCAGACGGAAAGCCTTGGTTTTATGATGTCAAGGAATATTTAGAAAAAGGAGAATATCCAGAGCTTGCAAACACTAATCAGAAGTGAACACTTCGAAGATTGTCCAACAATTTCTTCAACAATTGAGGGATCCTGTATAAGAGAACTCCAGATTTGTGTTTTCTAAGGGGGGTTGATGTAAAGGAAGCATCTAAACTGCTAGAAGAAATTCATGTCGGGACCTGTGGTCCACATATGAATGGTTTCGTCTTAGCCAATAAGATACTCCGAGCTGGTTATTTTTGGATGACTATGGAGATGGACTGCATCCAGTATGTCCGAAAATGCCACCATTGTCAGATCCATGCAGATATGATAAAGGTGCCTCCAAATGAGATTAATGCAACAAGCTCGCCCTGACCGTTCTCCGCATGGGGAATGGATGTTATTGGACCAATCGAACCTACTGCATCAAACTGGCACAAGTTTATCCTAGTAGCAATTGACTATTTCACCAAATGGGTCGAAGCAGCATCTTACAGAGCAGTGACCAAGAAAGTTGTGGCAAACTTTGTTCGTGACCAAATCATTTGTCAATTCAGGATTCCAAAATCAATCATTATCGACAATGGCTCAAACCTCAACAACGACGTGATGAATGCTACCTTCAAGATCAAATAGAAGAATTCCACAGCTTACAGGCCTCAGATGAACGGAGTTGTAGAAGCTGCCAAAAAGAACATCAAAAAGATACTGAGGAAGATGGTGGAAATGTATAAGCAGTGGCATGAGAAGCTATCATTTTCTTTATTAGGGTATCGTACCACAATCCCCACATTAACTAGTGCAACTCTCTATATGTTGGTTTTTGGTACAGAAGCAGTCATTCCCGCCGAGGTAGAATTCCCTCTCTAAGGAACATACAAGAGGCAGAAATTGATGATGCAGAATGGGTAAAGAGCCGTTACAAACAATTAGCCCTCATAGATGGTTGAAGAATGAATGCAGTCTGCCATGGTCAACTTTATCAGAACAGAATGACCAGAGCCTTCAACAAGAGAGTTAGACCAAGATAGTTCACACCAGGGCAGTTGGTGTTAAAGAAGATTTTTCCACATCAAGATGAAGCTAAAGGGAAGTTCTCTCCTAACTAGAAAGGCCCATACATTGTTCATCAGGTTTTGGCAGGAGGAGCCCTCATACTTGCAGAAATGGATGGGGAAGTTTGGCCAAAACCAATCAATGCGGATGTAGTCAAACAATACTAAGTGTAACCATTTATGATCTCCTTATGTAATTTGAACTACATCTGACCTGAGTTTCGTTTAAGAGGGGATACGTAGGCAGCCTTATGGGTTCGGTCACAAGTTAATAAAATTTTCATTCCCCCCTCCCCCCCCCCCCACAATTGGAAACTAGGGCAGAATTTTGAGGAGGACCCTCAAAATTCTGAAGTAACTTCAGCCGATCATCGCAAGCAGCATTCAGAAGCAGCAACCCAGTAAACTGGGGCAAAATTTTGAGAAGGACCCTAAAAATTCAGTAACGAGAGAGGTTGCAATGTCCTGAACCCCGTCATAATGATTGGTTCATCTAAAACTATTTCTTAAATATATATCCATATGTTATATCTTTAAGAAACTCATGCATATTTATTATCGGAATTGCTTTGTTTAGCAACGCTACCCCAAGGATACCCACAATATCACCAAATCAGAGCCGAACAAATCAAGCAAAGGCAGCAGGTCACGAACTAACCGTTCCCTTTACAAAACTCATAATTTTCCTTTGGATACATGCACCCAAGTCACAAGTTTATATATTACGCACTCCTACTGCTTAGGAATATGACTCATGAAATTATTGCTTCACAACCAATATTCGTATACGATATCCCCAGTAGCCACAGGATCAGAATCAACAACCAGCTATCAACCATCCGCTAAGAAATATTTTACTGTTCATCTTTTCATCTTTTGCATAAGGCGACTATTCTGCCTTTCGAGGTTAAGCTCTACCTCCATTTGCATTTTCGCATTGCATAGGCTACTATTCTGCCTTTCGAGGTTAAGCTCTACCTCCATTTTCATTTCCCTCATTGCATAAGGCTACTATTCTGCCTTCCGAGGTTAAGCTCTACCTCTATTTGCATTTTCTGCATTGTATAAGGCTACTATTCTGCCTTCCAAGACTAAGCTCTGTCTCCATCTGCATGGTTGAAATATCGCCACTTCATTTAAATCTAGCATTGGCTAACGGATCCCATTTTATTTACGCTTTGCATATCGCCACTCTATTTTCCTGCATGTGTGAAATATCACCACTCTATTTTCCTGCTTGGCTGAAATATCGCCATTTTATTTTCCGCATGGCTGAAATGCTGGCACTTTTACCTTGCATCGGCTGAAAGATTGACACTTTCTGCATTTCATTGGATGAAAGATTGCCAAATTTTCCATAGGCATCATTATTCGGGTGCACCATCTTCATAGATCGAGAAATCCATGCCATAGCCTGAGGACCCCACTTTTATATTTGCATATCATTATTAAAAGGCAACATGTTCGGAGGCATCATTCTCATAGCCCAAGAACATCATTTCATAGCCTGGGAATCCTTATTATATGCTTCATGGCCCAGGACATCAGTCCGAGGACGTCATCCTAACTGTCCAAAGACAACATTCATAATCCAATGGGAACTTCCATCACGTTTAAATTTATGCATAATATATGTGATCGTATTGCTCATTTGCAGGTAAACTGGAAAGCCTAGTCTATCCCAGTAGAAGCGCTCCCGCTCCGGTTCCCGCAACCCTACTAAACTCATAACTACCACCCCAATCCGAATATCTCATCCGTTCTTGAAAAATCTCCATTGGCATGTTCCGCCGACGGATCCCGAACTACATACGGCCTGATTCCTGTAAGACCAGGGATATGTATGCAGCTTAGGAACCAAAGCACGGTCAATCGCTTCAAACCATTCCATTCGGTCAAAATTGACCATCATATCTTTACACGACAACTCTTCCATCCTTCCCGGGTAAAGAATGGCAGCTGTTGATACTCCATTTTTTCCTATGTATTTTAAGATACAAAATACATTCAAAATAATGCACAAAATACATGCCTAAGGATTTTAGTATTTTTCTAATTTTTTAAAAAAATTTAAAAATCAATTTATTGTCCATTTTAGACGCACAAAATTAGTAATTATTCCTAAAATCATCCATTTTGTTGAAAATTTTATTTTATTCCCACATTTATACCAAAATATAGATAAGGTTTTTTTGTACATTTTTACAACTTTATTTAGTATTCAAAGTCAAATTGCTTATAATTGTAATTTTAGCCTACTTTGGGGATTAATAGTATTTTATAATTGCAAAATTAGTTCCAATATATTTTAATTAATATTTTTATATTATTAACTCACTCAGCGCTTTTAATTCTATTAAAATTATTTTTATTATTTTTTATAAAATAAAAGAGAAAACTGGCTATTTAACATTTAGCCTCATTTTATTTCAATTACAGCCTATTTACATTTCAATTTAACCCTCAATTGACCCAACCCTAACCCCAATTGGAATGTCCTAATTCCAGTTTTACCCAACCCCTTAATCCATTTATTTAACCTGCCCGGATTTTCTTTCAATCCAGGCCGTTGATCATTTTGTTCAATGGCCAAGATCACCATTTACCATTTTTAATTCCCCAACCTTACCCTAATCCCCCATTTTATTTAGTCTGCCACCCTTGAATACTCTCCACTCTCAAAACTCTCTCGAAGGTTCTTCGAAACCCTAACTATCTCCGACCCTTTTCCACCGTGCTTTCAGCAGAATGCATGGCTTCTCAGGCCATGCATGGTCTGCACAAACCCCCTCCACGATTAAACCTTGGGGTATTTGAAGTGTTGAGGTTTGACTTTGCTTGTTCTCTTTCAAATCTTCTCAGAGTTTTAGTTCTACGGCTTCTCCGTCCTGTGCTCTGGCGTACTCAAGCATTTGGGGCCTCATTCTACCTTTCTGAATCAAGATTGAGCTTTTCTTCCAAGCCTTTCTCATTTCAAGGTTTCTCCAAAACCCTAAACTATTTAAGGTTTTTCTCTGTTATTTCCTTAGATCTATGATATATTTCTGTTCTACTATATTTTAAAGTGTTTTCCCCAATCCTTTCTTTGAAAATTGTTTATTTTAGATTTAGGGTTTCTGAAAGCTTTTCAAAACATCTTTTGACTCTTCCTGGTTCTTTTCTTTATGTGTGTTTCCATATATTATGCTCGTGTGTTTCTTTTATACCATGCATGTGTTGTTTTTCTGCTTTTCTTTCTAATATGCATGACTCTCCTGTACTTTGTATTCTATTGTGCCTTTAGACTAGGCTTGCATGTTAATCTTCTATATGTTCTTCGCTATATTTTTCAGTATTCTTCTACTGTATGTGTTTCTACTGAGTTTTTACGTTTGTTTGACTTTACTAAACTTCTATTTGAGTTCTAAACATGCTTCCTTCACTATTTCCTAAGTTTATATCACTTCTTCCCTCTTCTGAACTTGCTTAAGTTCCAAGCTTTCCTCAAACATGTTCTTTATGCTTTCAAACCTGCTATCATGTCTGTTGGTTTCTCATGAGTCTCTAAAATAGACCTTTGAGTCTATTTCAATGGCTTGCCTTCTCATCTTTGTGTCTGATTCGAGTGGAAACCCCTAGGATTTGGAGGTTTTTTGGCAAGTTCGATTTTGTGTTTGGACTTGGGTTCTACTTTGGAACCCTGAACTCCCAAACTCATTCTGAGTCTATAAGTCCGACTTGAAACTCTTTGTTTATAATTATGAACGTTTCTATGATAGTCTTTTCTAATCAGCATGATAATTCCTTCTTGTTTGATATTTTTGTGCATTATGTATGAGAAATTCTTCTTTCAAAAAAGGGTTTTTCCAATTATTGATTGATTTCGAATTCCTTTTAGTAAGGTTTGATTGATTGTTATTGAATTTCCTTGAGTAAAACCCTTTCCTCTCTTTTCCTGACTTGGTTCATTCGAGGAAAGCCTCCAAATGTTTTTTACTGATTGATTCCCTTTCCTTATTTTTCACAAACCGTGTACCACCAAATTTTTGCCTTAAATAAACTCCTATTTATTTACCCTTTTTTCTGTTATTTTGGAAAAGATTTCAATTAAATTCTTTCCTTAATTTTCTTCTACCCGTTTGGATTCAGAATCCTTTAACAAAAGGGAGACCTTATGTGATTGATTGCAAAGCTATTTTTATTACCTTTTATTACTTGCCTTCTGCACTATAAAAGTGGACTACCCTTCTGCACTTTGAGACTTGGAATTCAATACTTTTACCCACTTTCATCTTATATTACTCACCTCACACTCTCAATTTCAATACGTTCAGATTCTCATTTGTGTTTTTTCTGGCTGTTTGCTTGCAATTTAGGGCTTTACTACTGCTTTTTCTATTTTTACTTCTGAAACTGGTATGTCCTCATTTCGTTTCAGCCAACATATCAATGTGTTTATTTACAACATCTACAATCATGTTTACTTTACTGTCCATGCTTAGTGATTAATCTGTATGTTATTCTCTTTGCACCTATTTTCTAATGTGAATCCCTATACCCCTTAAAAATTACAGCCTATTTACATTCCAATTTTAGCCTCAATTGACCCAATCCTAACCCCAATTGGACCGGCCCAATTCCAATTTTACCCAACCCCTTAACACATTTATTTAACCCGCCCAGATTTTCTTTCAATCTAGGCCATTGATCATTTTGATTAACGGCCAAGATCATCACTTACCATTTTTAATTCCCCAACCATACCATAATCCCCCATTTTGTTTAGTTTGCCACCCTTGAATACTCTTCATTCTCAAAACTCTCTCGAAGGTTCTTCGGAACCCTAACCATCTCCAACCCTTTTCCTCTGTGCTTTCACCAAAATTCGTGGCTTCTCAGGCTATGGATGGTCTGCACACACCTCCTCCACCATTAAACCTTGGGTGTTCGAAGTGTTGAGGTCTGACTTCGATTGTTATCTTTCAAATCTTCTCAGAGCTATAGTTCTATGGCCTCTTCGACCTATGCTCCGGCATATTCAAGCATTATGGGCCTGGTTCTACCTCTCCAACTCAAGATCGGGCATTTCTTCCAAGCCTTTCTCATTTCTAGGGTTCCCTAAACTATTTGAGTTTTTTTATGTTGTTTCCTTAGATCTATGATATATTTGTGTTCTATTGGATTTTTAAAGTGTTTTCTCCAATCTTTTCTTTCAAAATTGTTGCTCTTCGATTTAGGGTTTCTGAAAGGTTTTCAAAATTTCTTTTAACTCTTCCTGGTTCTTTTCTTTATGTGTGATTGCTTATATTATGCTCGTGTATTTTCTTTACTACCACGCATGTGTTGTTCTTCTACTTTTCTTTCTACTATGCATGACTCTCATGTACATTGTATTCTATTGTGCCTTTAGACTAAGCTCGCATGTCAATCTTTTTTTATGTTCTTCTATCTGATCTTTGCTATATTTTTCAGTCTACTTCTACTATATTTGTTCCTACTGGGGTTTTAAGTTTGTTTTCCTTTACTGAACTTCTGTTTGAGTTCTAAACATGTTTCCTTCACTATTTAGTTTATATCACTTCTTGCCTATTCTGAACTTGCTTAAGTTATGAGCTTTCCTCAAACATGTTCTTTATGCTTTCAGACCTGCTATCGTGTCTGTTGGTTTCTCATGAGTCTCTGAAATAGACCTCTGAGTATGTTTCAATGTGTTGCATTCTCATCTCTATGTCTGATTCGAGTGGAAAACCCTAGGATCTGGGAGTTTTTTTGGCATGTTCGATTTCATGCTTGGACTTGGGTTCTACTTTGGAAACCTAAACTCCTAGACTCATTCTGAGTCTATAAGTTGGACTGGAAACTCTTTGTTATAACTCTGAACTTTTCTATGATAGTCTTTTCTAATCAGCATGACAACTCCTTCTTGTTTGATATTTGTGTGCTTTATATATGAGAAATTCTTCTTTCAAAAAAGGTTTTTCCAATTATTGATTGATTTAGAATTCCTTTTAGTAAGGTTTGATTGATTGTTATTTAATTTTCTTAAGCAAAACCCTTTCCTCTCTTTTCCTGACTTGGTTCATTCGAGCAAAGCCTGCAATTTTAATTTTACTGACTATTTGATTGATTCCATTTCCTTATTTTTCACAAAACGTGTACCACTGGACTTTTTCCTTAAATAAACTCCTGTGTATTTACCATTTTGTGCTACTTTGGAAAAGATTTCAATCAAATTCTTTCCTTAATTGTCTTCTACCCCTTTGAAATCAGAATCTCTTAACTAAAGGGAGACTTTATGTGATTGTTTGCAAAGCTATTTTCTTACCTTTTATTACTTGTCTTCTGCACTATAAAAGGGGACTACCCTTCTGCACTTTGAGACTTGGAATTCAATACTTTTACACACCTTCATCTTACATTACTCACATCACACTTTCAATTTCAATACGTTTACATTCTCATCTGAGTTTCTTCTGGCTGTTTGCTTGCAATTTGGGGATTTACTACTTCTTTTTCTCTTTTTACTTCTGAAACTTGTATGTCCTAATTTAGTTTCATCCATCATACCAATGTGTTTATTTATAGCATCTACCATCACGTTTACTTTACTGTCCATGCTCAGTGATTAATCTGTATATTATTCTCTTTGCACATGTTTTCTACTGTAAATCCCTATACTCATATTTACTTCTATGTGCTTAAGTTAAGGTTCAGGCATGGCAGTATCCAAATTGATGCTCATGTCTGGACATGATCCTTAATGGATCCTAACTCCCAAAACAAATGTGGCTAACAGGCTATTTAGGGGTGTGCCAACGCTCCTAATTATTGGGTATGACCACCGGCCTGCCATGGCATTCCCAGAATCCCCACAAGTGCGATTACACTCATTCCTAGTTCCTAAGTTCTGCCCCCTCCTATGAGTCTTGCTTTGGGACCTTGAGTTCCCTCTGGACTTGTACATTTGAGGGTTGGCCCTTTCACACTGCACTTTAATTCAATTCTGTAACTTATTTGGGTGTAAGCACTGCCCGGGGTTCTTGAAGCTCCTGGGAACTCTAACACACCCAATAATGAGAAAGTCTTTGAATATGAGATCTTTGGAGTTGGTTTACTTCATGTTTCAGACCTGGAGTCTAAATTAGGTTCTCATTGGTTGTACTTTAATTTCTGATGTAATTTTACTTTTCTTTATTCATTCTGGGTTGTAATAATTTGTAATAACTTATGGGTTTTATAGTGAAAAAGGGAGGGTCACTTATGTATGCGTGTGGGTAAATATCATGCTCCTAGGTATTTATTCCTATAATCACATCCTGCTTTTGACTTATAAATTTCATATAGAAATCATGCTTGTAGTTCTTCACTTATGGATTTCATATAAAAATCCTGACTATAGTTTTGCGCTTGTGAGCACCTGATTTTTGCACCAGGCAAATAATTCCAAAATTAAATAAATATGTTTTTGAGTGCAATTACTTGCTTTGCTTGAAATTGGTTATATTTTTGTGTGTTTGAATAAGTAAAAATTAGAAAAAATCAAAAAAAAAATAGTAGTAATTAATTTGTTAGTTTAGTTAATTAGAAAATTAGTAAAATAGCTTAAGTAGTAGAAATTAAGGAAAAATAACAGAAAATTACCAAAAAATACTAGGAAATTAGAGTAGGTAGTAAATTAGGATTTATAATTTTTCATAAAAAGAAAAGAAAAAAAAAGTATAAAAAAAAAATACATAAAAATCATTAATGGGAGGAAATACAATTATGTATATTATAAAGGTATACAAGACTGGGCCAATTGAAGTCCAGTGGTTTGGCCCAGTATATTGGCCCAAAGGGACGGCCCGCCTGGTCTTTTAATCATCTTGATCTCGGCCGTCCATTTTGATATATCCAACGGCCGAGAATTTTAGGTGAATTATTGGTTTAATCAAAATACAAGATCAAATCCGAGCCGTCCGTTTGGATTAATCCAACGGTTCATTGCTTGGAATCTCATATACAACCAAAACTACGCCGTTTTAGTAACGCTCATCCAGAGCCGTTGATCTCCCTTCAACGAACGGTCGAGATTACCTGGGATGTTTGGCCTATAAAAGGGCCTTGTCTGAAGCGGCCACCCCATTTCTTCTAATGCTTAACCTAGCCGCCCTTAATCCTCTCCACTTCTCTCATCTTCTTCATCATCTTTACCCTAGGCGGCCATGGCGGCCACCACTCTCTACGGTGGTCGCCGGTTTTTCAAATTCCCCATCCCTCTTTCTCTTCTTCTGCTCCTTCTTCTTCACCCAAAACCCCCAGAAAATACCCTGTTCTTCGAAGTCTCGGTCACCGGAATCTTCGCCGGTGACCACCAAAGTATGAAGACCCACTTGAAACCAATGCCAATCTCTTTCCTTTCTCTTGATCTGTCCACCCATACTATTGGTTCCCCTCGAATCTACCCAGAACGCTTCGAATATCCAAGAGAATGTCGCCGGAAACCTAACTCCGGCGACTCCCAAATTCAAAACCCTAATAAAGGCCTCGCCTTTTACTCTCCCAAACACCACCATAGATTCAAAAACCCTAAAAGGGTTCAGCTTGAAGCCAAACACAGAAAACAGAAGAAAAATTGAAAAAAAAAGAGAGAAAGATATCTGGAAAAGAAAAGAGAAAAAGAAACAAGAAGAGAGAATAAAGAAGAAAAGAACTCGTGAGAGAGTGTGCAAAAGAAAAGGATAGGAAGCTAGGGGGACCGGCCCCGCAAGCTAAGTGCCTATCCTTGTTCTCTTAACTTTGTTTGCTCTGCATGCTTCTTTCTTAGACATAGATTTGTTTTTTTTTATTATTTCATGCTTTCTTTGTTCATGTTCTCTGACTTCGTATGTTTTTGACCTGTTTAGTATTAGGGTTCTATAATCATCTTACTCACATCCTTTGTTATTACTCTGTTCTAACTGTTTTAGGTTTAGTTTAACACTAATGTTGACTTTCATCTTATTCATCTTCATATGCATATTCTCCTGTTTGTTTATTTTCATGTTCTGTTTCTTCCATGTTTAGTCATGTTTAGTCTAATACATGTTTTAGGGTTATGAAGTGTTTGGTTTGTCTCTCGAGTTCAAAATTAGATCTTGATATTCATGTTCTCTCTTCTATTCTGTTAGGGTTTTTATCTTGTTAGTTTTCAATAGCTCTTCTGTCAACTTACATGTTTGGATCCTGATACTATGTTCAATGGTTTGTCTTTCATTGTCACTCAGATTTGTATTAGATTACTTTTTGTTGGTTTGCAATATCTCAATTGTTTCTCTTTCTGTATCTTCACATGTCTAGTCTTAGTAAAGCTTGGCAATCTTTATTCATCCCTTATCCTGTCTTTAATCTGGGGTTCACTTCTTTTCTCACCTTTTGGTGGTCTTATTTTGTGTTCATTATTAATGCAAGTCAGGTTTCATGTCATACCACCTCTCATATGCTTTTATTTGCTGAATAAGTATGCCAATCTGGGTCGGTTTCTCTTCATGTCATCCTCACATGATAGATTTAGGTTCCTCCTCCACTGTTTTTCCATATTTTCCTGTTCTTCATTTCCATATTCTTCCTTCCTTTATGTTATCTGTCATGCATTTGTATTAGTTTTAGGTTTAATTTGTTCCTTATCTCTCACATATATTACACCTGTTTAGTTTGGCATATGAATTAAGGTGTCTTTTTGTCTTAACATTGGTTTCTGATTCCTTGATCTTTCTCTTGTCACTTTTGCATGACCTTCTTTGCTTCTCCATATCTCTCTTGTTTCTCATTTTTCACTTTTCACATGTGTACACAAGATTAGGATTAGTTCATAATTCTATGCTTTACCTGTCCTGTTTGCTTAGCATGATCTTAGGGTCAATACTTGAAAGTGAATTCTGATTACCATTCTGTTGAAGTCCATTGTTTCTGGAGTCATGTTGACTGTTTCATGAGAGTCTATGCTTCTGTGTGCCTATGCCATGAACCATTGGAGTTTTGAAGTTTTCAATGTATTATATAACATAAACTGCTTGTAACTAAGTCTAAATTGACATTGATTGGCACATGAAATTGGGTAATGTGAACTGATTAATTAAGATTCAACCCTATCAATTGTTCCCTTCTGAGTTTTGATTGATTGATTTACACTGTTTGATATTATGTGGCTATACATGTTGAAAATGATTGAGTTCTCAGCAGTTCTTGTTAGTATGAGCATATGATTTACATTCATTAACCTTAGGGGAATTGGTTATAGCTGTTAGTGTTAGGTTTCTTGAAAATGGCTAGTTTTGTAATAGGACTAAAACTGAAATGAACAAGATAGGCTATAAGTTAAATAATTGGCCTAAGAATGGTCAACCTTGCAAAAGGTTGACCAATTCTATAAGCCCTAACACACAGCTCACTGTTAACAGTGGCTGGTTGTGCAAAAGGGCTATGTCTGCAAATGCAGACTAGCCCAGGCTCTCTTTAGAGCCCTGAGCATGAAATGGCCAAACCTGCAAATGGTTTTGGGCCCAAATGTTCAGTAATTGGCCTTAATAGCCAAAGCCAAGTCTCAACTTGAGACCGGCTAAGTTTTAAATAGTCTAAACATAACAATAAAACAGGCTATGCCTGCAATTAGCTTTAATTAGGAATAAATGGGTCTTAATTGACTGGAATTAGTTTAAAAGTGACTAAAATTGAAATAGTTCTTAAAAATAAAGTTGGCCAGCCCTTAAATACTAATGCCAGGGCTGGCCATTAGTTAAATAGGTGCAAAACAAGCTGAAAATCTGCCCTAGGTAGGCTAGTAAATCAGCAGTGCCCTTAGGGGCATAATTGGGTATTAAAAAGGTAAAATAGTAACTAGTAAGAACTTAGGAGGGTAATAGGGACATTCATGCTCCCGATTTCTGCAATTTTGCAGAGATTTAGGGGTATAATGGTCTCCTAAAAATGGGAAATCTGTAAAAATCTCAAACCCCTAAGGTCATACTAGTAAAAGGCCATAAAAGAGAATCTTTAGAACCTTCCAGCACATGCTGGAAGGGTTTCTGGTAACTGAAATATGGACTAAAGTGTAGAATGGATAATTTTAGGAGGGGGAAGTGGGATTAATCCCATACTTCCTCCCCAAGTATTCAGCCCTAAAGGTTAGCTATAAATATCTCTTAAAAGGGGCTGAAAAGCGGATTCTTCCACTGGAGAACAATCTGAGCTAATATTTGGGGTTCCAATCTGAGTGAGATAAGAAATACATTTGGATTCTGGAATTTTGAGTAATCTGAAAATACAACAAGGCTGTTTTTATACATAATTTTGAGAGACAGAATTAGCAACACAAACAATAGGTTTTTCTGGGCTTTGTTCGATTATCTACTTGGGTTTTTCTCTGGTATTCCTGTTGCTGTTTTGGCTGTGTTGCTGTTGCTGTGCTTTCCTTCATTTCACTGTTGCATTGCTGCTGATCTTTGTTGTACCTGCTACTTGCTCTTATCCTTAGACTCATTGGTGTTCTTTCATTTGATCCAGGTACATTCCTTATTCCACTAAAGATGTAATTGCTGGAACAATGAATTGAAGTCCTTTTTTTAAAATTCTGTTGTCATGATCTCATGTTGTCTTTTAATTAGTTTCAGCATTCATAGCTTAGACCAATGTAACATGTAGTAGTAGAAAACAAAAACAAGAGATGTAATAGCTAGTAATAGTAGTAGTAGTATAATGTAGATAGTTCACCACTTAGTTTAATTAGGTAAAGGCTCTAAAATATAAGTTAATTAACAAAACCTGCAAGACTAACAATCTGGAAACGAAATTCATAGTGTAATGGTAGTACAGTTGTAGATCACCATCACTTAGTCAAATAGGAATACTATTAAAACCAGAGCTAATTAATTCACTTGCATACATTAGTAATAATAAGCTCATTTAGCTAATCTGTTTCGTTAACTAATCTTAGTGTTTGAGTAAGTTTAAAAGAGGAGTGAAATTGGCTGTTAAAATGGGTTTGGACCAGTGTTCAAATCAGTGCTTAAACATGGTCATATAGTCATATAATTAGCTTGTTTGGAAATCAATAACTGGGTAGTAGAATAGCTTCATTAGAGTCGGATATGTGATAGGTCTAGTTCACCATAAAACTTGTATATAATCTTAACTCAGTTTACAATCTTGCTTTAATAATCGATAGGTAATTAGTATAATTGTTTCTCAATCTTCTTTTATCATCCGAACTGTCTTTCTCAGATTTAGGACTGACCTTAAACAATTTGTAAAAAGAAGAAGCAATCTGTTAGTTCTAGTTTGTAGTTTGATAAATTGATGTATTAGCTTCCCTGTACTGATTGAATAAAATGATGTGGTTTCCAATTCTGAGTATCTATTCCTTATGAAATCTGTATCATATCTTCTGTTATTACAATCTGGTTTGGGCCCAATGTATAGCGTGGGCCTGAACTATCCTACGAAATTGTTTGGGTCAATGATCGATAACCTGAAGATTGCCTGGGCTTTAAAGCCTTGGGCTGATGCTGATCCATGATTAAGCGAGATGAAGAAGACCAGGCCCAATTAACAACAAACTACACGGGCCTGGGGTTATTCTTGTGTAAATACGATTGAGGAAAGAACAAGTATAGAAAATGTAGTCAAATACTAGTATTGAAACCTTTAATGAAAATTGGGACGAGCCTCGCCCGAATAACACCGGGGCCCCCATGTAGTGATGATATAAAGTAGATCCGGGAAAGCTAATAGTAAATTCCATAGCTTCTCCCAAAAGATTTAAAAGCCGGTAGATGTTACTTTAGGGCATGATTTTATACCTTACTATGAACGAGTGTGCACTTGGTGCGACTCAAATCCAAATCTCGGCAGAGCCGAAATACTCCAAAAGTCATAGGCGTACTGGTTGCGGTATGACTCAAGGCGTGTTTCCGCGATGTCGCAAATTCCTAAAAAAATATTTAACGTAAAAGCACATTATGTTGTTAAAATCTATAATTGAGTCAAACAAAAGTCAAGAACGACAGTGGAGCGACCGTGCTAAAACCACGGAATCCGGGAGTGCCTAACACCTTCTCCCGGGTTAACAGAGTTCCTTATCCGGACCTCTGCTTCGCAGACATTTTAAAGAGTCAAAATTCCTCGGATTCGGGATTAACCGGTGACTTGGGACACCATGATCATTCCCAAGTGGCGACTCTGATTAATCTCTAACAAATCCCGAACCGGTTGTCCTTAAATTGGAAAAAACTCCTTCCCTTACGTTATTTTATCCGTCTCGGGTAATTGAGCGTCGGGGTATACCCTACAAGTGTATTTATACACCTTTACGCATGTTGGGGTAGTAAAAAGGGAGGTGTGACAGCTCTGGCGACTCCACTGGGGATTCCAACCTTGAATTTCGATTTCAGGGTTTAAGAACTCGAGCTCCTTAGAACTGCCATTCGCGTTTTTTGTTTGACTTCATTATATGATTTGAATAACATGCTATGTGCTTTATCGCTTTGATATTACGTGGACTGTATATAAAACTGTGCCGAAAATCCTTCTCTCTTCTCCCCCGGGGATGTGCTTACTGGTTGAGACTCCCCTTTCTGTTAAAGTCACCTTAAATTAAGAAAACAGAGGCCGGATAAGTTACAAAGCCGATTGACTCCGCGGGTCACCGGTACGTAGCCCCCTCCTCGATTCGAGTTGTCCGCTCGGGTACACGGTCTAGCAATCTATGAAACCATAAGATTTTGAACATAGGTCTAGGACGATTATTTGCATCATATCTGACTTAGGGGACTCAACACAGGGGTTGGGTCCGTCTAGGACAGGTGACCCGGTATTGAAAAGACCGAGCATGCTATGTGTAGCATTTTATTGTCCTTGATCGTTATGCGGACCGGCTGAAATCCCGAGATTGGAAAATTGTTGAAAAAGAGAAAAAGAGAGCGAGGAAAATAATGATTTGTAGAAAATAGGCACATGGAAAATTTGAAAACTTGAAAAAAAATAGGTGGAACATTTTTTTGAAATAATTGGTCAAATAATCCGACCGAACTACGCAGGTTTGATTCTCGCCATTAGGTGGGATACGTAGGCAACCCTTAAACGGGTCCAACCACACTTTTAGAAAAAGACCAAAAAGATTTTCTTTTCAAATAATCGAGGTGATTGCTATTTTTGGAAATGGCCGAATGTTCCGAAAGGACGACGGAAGGTCTGTTTTTGCAAAAATGGCCACTTCGAAAATCATTTTTCTTTTCTTTCATTCAAAAATTGAAAATTTGCATTAAAAAAGATTTTTCATTTTTCTAAATAAAATCACCTTAATAAATGTGCAGGACGAGCACGATGATGAATGAACAATTTTCCCTAAATAAAATCCCTTTGGAGCTGAGGTTATGGTGGCAGGACATGGGATCCGATGGTCAAGACTGGGTCAAAAAGTACTTGAAAGGCCTTACGGGGTTACTCGAAATAGTTCCTCGAGGTGATGTAATTAGAGCGTTGGTCTCGTTTTGGGATTCGGCACACAACGTATTTCATTTCCCAGATTTTGAGCTTACCCCTACTTTGGAGGAGATTGCCTTTTACATTGGGAAGACCGAGGTTCCGCTGAAAGGAAAATACCCGGTATCTCCGAGGATGGTGACGAGTACATCGTTTCCTCGACTCTTTGAAAATCGCCCGGAATGTTCATAATGAAGATCTGGCCAATGGATTTTGTTCTTTAAGCTTCATCTACAACAGGTTTGGACACGTTAGGGGTTTCAACGACCCAACCAACAAATTATGCTGTAAGTCCAACCGGGTGAAATGGGAAGAACACCGGAGGTTCGCATTTTTGGTGGCATTTCTTGGAGTTGTTGTATTCCCGAGGAAAGATGGACATATCAATATAAAAGTTGCCGGAGTAGCTACCACACTGATAGTACAAGAAAACTATACTCTGGCCCCGATGATTGTTGCGGATATCTATCGTGCTCTGACTGCGTGCAAAGCAGGGGCTAGCTTCTTCGAGGGGTGTAACTTGATCTTGCAAATTTGGCTAATCGAGCATCTGTGTCACCACCCTTCATTCTCGAGCTATGGTTCGGCCGATCGGACATGTTTGGAAGAGTTCAATACGAGGACAAAAGAAGTAAGGTTGCCAGAGGGAGTCCAAGGTTGGATTGGGTATCTTCGATCACTAACTGACGGTCAAATCGATTGGACGTATGACCGGTTACCTCTTGACGAGGTGATATACATGCCAACGGAGGGATCGCCATTTTTGATCATGGGTTTGAAGAGTATACAAGCCTTATGCTCCATACAGAGCTTTGCGACAGTTAGGGCGGTGTCAAATTATTCCGAGGGATGGGGACCTCAGTGTGCAGGCCGTGGAGATTGGTCCAGACGGGCAATTCCCGGAAGCAAAAATTCGGCAAATCTGGAACGAGTGCCAAAATTTGAAGATTGATACTTGTGTGCCGAATAGAGCAAAGGGGGAGATATCACCTGGGTACTCCACATGGTACCGACGAGGGGTTGAACACGAACGTCTTTCAAAGAGACCTCACTTGCAAGACTTGATAGAGCAATCCGAGGAAAATCTGAAATGGGCGGCCAAGGAAAAAGAATATAAGGCCAAAATCAGTCTGTTGGAAGATAAACTGAGAAATCTTCATTTCGAAAGCGGCTTACAAGCAGCATCCGATGAAGTGGAAAAGAAACAACTGAAAAAAGAAAATGATATGTTGAAGGCTCAAATAGCTCAAATGAAAATTGCATCCGAGACCCCAGTAGATGAAAAGTTAATTGAGATTCTGTGACGATCCGGCCCGTCGTCACGGGAATTACCACCCCGTTATGTTGTAATTACATAATTCATGCTTTTATATAAGTGTTAGAATCTATCGGGGGAGTTAGGAGTGAAATTTAATTGGAAATGAGGCATATAGCCTTTTTGGAGGAAGCTTGAATAAGGAAAGTCAACCTGGAGTTGACTATTTGGTTAGAGGGCTCGGAATCGGATTCTGATGATTCGGTTAGTTCCGGGAGGTGATTTGTGACTTAGGGGAGCGATCGGAATTGAATTTGGAGGCCGGTGTAGAAATAGGCTTGAATTGGCTAAGGTTGAATTTTGGCGAAATCCGAACGGTAGGTGAGATTTTGATCCGGGAGTCGGAATGGAATTCGACAGTTGCAGTAGCTCCGTTAGGTGATTTTGGATGTGCCTGCAAAATTTCAGGTCATTCGGACGTCGTTTGGTCGGGTTTTTCATCGAATGTGTAATTCGGAAAGTTTTAAGAAATTTAGGCTTGAATCCGTGAGTAATTGGTGATTTTGATGCTTAGGATGGTGTTTTCATGATTGGAACAAGTTCGTATCGTGTCTTGGAGTATGTTGGTGGTTTTCGTTGGGGTCCCGGGGGCCTCGGGTTGATTTCGGGGGTCCAAACGGACCATTTCTTCTATTTTTGAACTGCTGTTGGCTGCTGGTTTTGTTGCAGACGGATGCTCTATGCGATCGCATAGGGTAGATGCGATCGCATAGAAGGATGGAAGTGAGCCCCAGAGTTGTTCTATGCGATCGCGTAAGAGGGGATGCGATCGCATAGGTATGGAAACTGGTACTCTGCGATCGCAGGGTCATTTGTGCGATCGCATAGAAGAGATTGGAGGGGTGAGCAAAATGTGCTATGCGATCGCATAGCAAGGGGTGCGATCGCATAGGTTTGCGCATTGCGATCGCATAGCCAGTGTTGCGATCGCAGAGAAGAAAAGATGAGGCCTGGAAGGTTGTGCTATGCGATCGCGGGAGTGCATTGCGATCGCATAGAAGGGGAAATTGGCAGGAAGATTTAACTCTATGCGATCGCATAGGGTCATTGCGATCGCATAGAAGGAATGGTCTGGCAGTGAAATTAAAACCAGAACAGAACCAGTCGCGGGTTCATATACCCAAGACGCCATTTTTGAGTTCTAGAGAGAGAAACTCACGGGAATTGCTGGTAATTCATCGGGGATTCGTTGGAGGTAAGTTTTGTGGCTTAATTACATCATTTTAGCATGAAATCCTTGGTTAAATCCCTGTAAATGGAAGATTTAAGGTGGGTTTGAGCCCTAGGCCTAAATTTAAGAAAAACACCGATTTGAGTGGGCAAATGGAGTCCGATTTTGGTAAATTTTATATGCCTAGACTCGTATCGAGATGAGGATTCCGAATATGTGATTTTTGTAATTTTTCGACAAGTGTACCAAAAGTCGGGTTTTGACAACTTGTGGGTTTTGATATAAATTGGGGTATTTCGAATGATTTTCGTGAAATTAGCGTATATTGATGCATTCTCTATGATTTTGAGCAGATTTGGAATCCGAGGAGATTGATTTGCGAGGCAAGCGCAAGGCGGATTGAAGCTTCTACCGGTTCGAGGTGAGTGGTAGTAGTAAACAATGCACCGAGGGTTTGAAACCCCGTACTAGCACTTTACAGTGCTATATTGAGATGAGACACGCGTTCTATGACGGACGTGGTGACATTGTGATTGGGGGTTCGGACTTAGTCCTTCCCGGCTAATAGAATACTGTGTTGTACGACTGTTAATGAGGTTATAACTGTACAATTGGGCTAATAGCCATGTTTGGGGCCTTGTGCCGATCTGTAGAGCATTAGGGAACCTATAGAGCTAGGTGACCTTTATATCGTGTTGGAAATATACACTCAGCCATAGCTCTAGCCGTATAGCATAATATGAGCCCGTACTAGATGTGTACATTGAGAGAGATTATCTAGGGTGGAATTCCCTGTTCTAGCTGAGTGGGCCTGAAAGGCCAAGTCTATACCGATTGAGACGAGATACGGTCAAGGACCCACTATGAGATGTTATATTGGGCCTGAAAGGCCAAGTCTATATTAACTGAGACAGGGTCAAGGACCCATTGTGATATATTATATTTGGACTGAGAGGCCAAGTGCATACTGACTGGGATAGGGTCGAGGACCCATCATGAGGTATTATGTATATAGATGTGGGACGGACTGCACGCCGCAGTATTATTGCGCTTGGGCTGTAGGAGCCCCTTCGGAGTCTGAGTCTGCACACATTCCAGTGAGCGCTGGTATATTATGGGATCGGGCTGCACGCCGCAGCAGTATAATTATAAATGTATATATATATTGGATCGGACTGCACGCCGCAGTGATATATGGTGGACCTGACTGCACGTCATAGCACCATAGCGCTTGGGCCTAGGGAGCCCCTCCGAAGTCTGTATACACCCCCAGTGAGCGCCGTCGACGTAAAATGGAGCGGGCTGCGCGCCGCAGCGGTATATGTATGGAAGCGGGCTGCACACCGCAGCATTATACTTAATCATACCCTGCTATCTACTTAAATACTTATATATTATAGACATAAGTATGTGTCCTTATATGTTGAGATGGCCGTACACCGTAGGGGTACGAGCGAGGGCTAGTTCAATGTGGAATCTTGTAGAGATAAACGTAGATTGGAGGTTATAGTACCACTATAGTGATGACGTACTTGTGAAGGTTGCCTTAGAACTGCTAAGTGATAGCACAGGAGTTCTTACTTTCAGTTATTATTTATTATTGTTACTCACTGAGTTGAAATATACTCACCCCACTCCCCTGCACTTTCTGTGCAGATCCACAGGTGCCCGAGAGCAGTTGAGATATTGTAGCTGCTGACCCTTGTCTACTTTTGCGGAGATTACGAGGTAGCTGCCAGCGTCCGCAGAGCTTGTTTTCTCCTTCTTTATCATCTTGTTGATTTCCTATTTGTCTAGACTTGGTTGTATTAGGATGCTATTCTGTAGAGGCTCAGTCTCGTGACACCACGATATGTTTGGGACCGTATTTTGTATGTTTTGACGTTTTGGTTATCACCTGTTGTGACTAACTACTGTTTAAGTTTAATTTATTTAATAATTGGCTGGCTAAAGGGATAATGTGGTCGGGCTTGCCTAGCATTGTGTTGGGCGCCATCACGACCAGGGTTTGGGTCGTGACAAGTTGGTATCAGAGCCTAGGTTAACAGGGCTCGCGAGTCATGAGCCGGTTGGTAGAGTCTCGTGGATCGGTGCGGGGACGCCTATACTTATCCTCGGGAGGCTGCAAACCTTTTTAGGAAAAGTTTCAATTCTTGGAATTCTTATCGTGCGATTACTTTTGACTTGAACTGAACTTTGACATTCTATTCTCTCGCGGATGGCGAGAACTCGATCATCCGGACGTGGAGGACGACCACCACTACCACCTACTAGAGGCCGTGGACGCGGTCGTGGTCGAGGCGGAGTTAGGGCGGTCGAGCGGCGCCGGTCGACCCACGGCCCCGGTTGCGGAGGTGCCGGCGAAGCACCGGATCGGGCACCGGCTGTGCCCATTGCTATTCGGGGTCTACAGGAGACCCTGGCTCGGATACTAGCGATGCCGCACCGGCCTAGCACGGGCGGTTTCGGTTACTACTGCAGCAGCCGCATCGGGGATCGGGGGTGGTCATCGGACCCCCGCGATACGCTCTCCCGAGCCGGCGAGTGCGAGGCATACGGACACCGCGAGGCTCCTCCGAGTTCGGCTCGTGGTTCCGGTTCGGCCCGACGGATCGGATTCGGGGGGACAGGGGTCCCAACTATGACGGACGATGAGCGGCGTCGTCTCGAGAGGTTCACTAGGTTATCTCCTCCGGTGTTCACTGGTGCTCCGGGCGAGGACGCCCAAGGTTTTCCGGATAAGTGCCGTCGGATGCTTCGTACGGCAGGGATATTGGAGTCCAGTGGGGTATCTTTCACTACCTTTCAGTTTCAGGGACCGGCCTTTGCTTGGTGGGAGGCTTATGAGCGCCGCAGGGCCAGCCGGAGCAGCACCACTATCATGGCCGGAGTTCTCCACTATGTTCTTGGAGAAATGGGTGCCTCGATCTCGGAGAGAGGAGATGCGTAGGCAGTTTGAGGGTCTCCGTCAGGGGGACATGTCAGTGTCAGAGTATGAGATCAGGTTTACAGAGTTGTCCGGATATGCACCGTGGTTGGTTCATTCCGACAGAGAGAGGATTGGGCGCTTCGTGGACGGCCTCATTTATCCCATTCGTATTCTGATGACTCGGGAGAGGGTTTTGAGTCGTACATTTGAGGATGCTGTGGATATTGCTCGCGACATTGAGACAGATCGTCGCAGGGAGCGGGATGAGAGGGAGGCCAAGAGGCCTCGAGGAGCGGCTAGTTCCAGTGACACTCAGACCAGAGGCCAGAGTCAGCAGAGCCGAGGTCGCTCCTTCAGGTCTTCGCAGTCGGGCCGCTCAGATCGTCGCAGATGGTCTCCTAGACAGGATTATCAGGGTTCGCACCAGAGCTAGCCAGCTCTCAGTGCCATGCCAGCTCAGAGTTCTTCACAGGCCCCATCCGCTCAGGGTTCATCTCGGCCTAGTTCATCAGCTGGCCACTCCAGCGCCAGAGGTCCTTATCAGTCTCGGTACCCAGCACCGGGGAGTTGCTACGAGTGCGGAGAGTTTGGGCATCACCGTAGGGAGTGTCCCCGTCTTGTTTCCAGATCTTATCAGCAGAGGGGGCAGCCCTCGTCATCCGGTCCTTCTACTTCAGCACCCGCCCCGCCAGCTAGGGGTGAGGGTCAGACAGCTAGGGGTCGCTCTCGAGGGGGAGGCCGATCAGGCGGACAGGCTAGATGCTATGCTTTTCAGGGCCGATCTGAGGCTGTTACTTCTGATGCTGTCATTACAGGTATTATTTCAATCTGCCACGGAGATGCCTCGGTATTGTTTGATCCCGGTTCTACTTATTCTTATGTGTCTACATATTTTGCTCCTCATTTGGGCACGACCCGAGGGAGTCTTGAGCTGCCGGTGCATGTATCTACCCCGGTAGGGGATACTATTGTTGTGGACCACGTATACCGGTCCTGTTTGGTCACTATTGGAGGTCCGGAGACCCGAGTAGACCTGTTGCTTCTCAGCATGATTGATTTTGATGTTATATTGGGCATGGACTGGCTATCTCCATGTCATGCTATTCCGGACTGTCATGCTAAGACAGTCACTTTGGCTATGCCGGGCATTCAGAGGATCGAGTGGCGAGGCACGACTGAGTATGTACCTAGCGAGGTAATATCTTTCCTCAAGGCCCAACGAATGGTTGGGAAGGGATGTCTCTCTTATTTAGCATTTGTGCGGGAGGTCGAGGCCCAGACTCCCAGTATTGATTTTGTTCCCATTGTGTGAGACTTTCCTGATGTGTTTCCCTCAGACCTGCCAGGCATGCCACCGGACAGGGATATTGATTTTGGTATCGATTTGGTGCCGGGCACTCAGCCTATTTCTATTCCTCCGTATCGTATGGCACCAGCTGAGTTGAAGGAATTGAAGGAGCAGCTCCAGGAACTCCTAGATAAGGGGTTCATTCGGCCGAGTGTGTCGCCGTGGGGTGCACCGGTCCTGTTTGTTAAGAAGAAGGACGAATCTATGAGGATGTGTATTGACTATAGGCAGCTAAACAAAGTAACAGTGAAGAATAAGTATCCTCTTCCTCGTATTGATGATTTATTTGATCAGCTCCAGGGAGCTAGGGTGTTCTCGAAGATTGATCTTCGTTCAGGCTACCATCAGCTGAAGATTAGAGAGTCTGACATTATGAAGACTGCATTCCGGACCGGATATGGTCACTATGAGTTCCTTGTGATGTCTTTTGGGCTTGACCAACGCCCCAGCAGCATTTATGCATCTGATGAACAGTGTATTCAGGCCGTATCTTGATTCATTTGTGATAGTATTCATTGATGACATACTAGTCTACTCCCGTAGTCAGGAGGAGCATGCTCAGCATTTGAGTATTGTGTTGCAGAGATTGAGGGAGGAGAAGCTATATGCTAAGTTCTCCAAATGTGAGTTCTGGCTTGAGTCCGTGGCATTCTTAGGGCACGTGGTGTCCTGTGATGGTATTCAGGTAGATCCGAGGAAGGTCGAGGCGGTGCAGAGTTGGCCCAGACCGACCTCAGTTACTGAGATCCGTAGCTTTCTGGGATTGGCAGGGTATTATCGCCGATTCGTTCAGGGGTTCTCTTCTATTGCTTCACCCTTGACTAGATTGACTCAGAAGGGTGTTCCTTTCTTATGGTCCGAGGAGTGCGAGGAGAGCTTTCAGAAGCTCAAGACAGCATTGACCACAGCACCAGTCTTGATTCTACCGACAGCTTCAGATTCTTATACTGTCTATTGTGATGCCTCGGGAGTGGGCATTGGTTGTGTGTTGATGCAGGAGGGTAGGGTCATTGCTTATGCTTCTCGTCAATTGAAGCCCCACGAGAAGAACTACCCTGTTCATGATTTGGAGCTAGCAACCATAGTTCATGCTTTGAAGATTTGGAGGCATTACCTGTATGGTGTCTCCTGTGAGGTGTTCACGGATCATCGCAGCCTTCAGCACTTATTCAGACAGAAGGACCTTAATTTGAGACAGCGGAGGTGGTTGGAATTGCTTAAGGACTATGATATCACTATTTTGTATCATCCGGGAAAGGCCAATGTGGTGGCCGATGCCTTGAGTCGGAAGGCGGTTAGCATGGGCAGCTTAGCTTTCATCCCAGTTGGGGAGAGGCCATTTGCTTATGATGTTCGGGCCCTAGCCAATCGGCTAGTGAGATTAGATATTTCGGAGCCGAGTCGGGTGTTGGCTTGTGTTGTTTCTAGATCTTCCTTATATGATCGCATCAGGGAGCGACAGTATGATGACCCACATTTGCTTGTCCTTAAGGACAGAGTGCAGCATAATGATGTTAGAGATGTGACTATCGACAGTGATGGTGTTCTGAGGATGCAGGGCCGTATATGCGTGCCCAATGTTGATGGTTTGCGGGAGTTGATACTTGAGGAGGCACATAGTTCGCGGTACTCTATTCACCCAGGTGCCGCAAAGATGTACCAAGACTTGAGACAGCACTACTGGTGGAGGAGAATGAAGATGGATATTGTTAGGCATGTAGCTAAGTGCCTCAATTGCCAGCAGGTCAAATATGAGCATCAAAGACCGGCGGTGTTCTTCAGCGTATGGTTATTCCCGAGTGGAAATGGGAGAGGATCACCATGGATTTTGTTACTTGGCTCCCTCGGACAGCGAGGAAGTTTGATTCTGTATGGGTGATTGTTGATTGGCTAACTAAGTCCGCACATTTCATCCCAGTTAGTACTACTTACTCATCGGAGCGGTTGGCATCGATCTTTATTCGGGAGATTGTCAGGTTGCATGGGGTCCCAGTGTCTATTATATCTGACAGAGGCACTCAGTTCACTTCTCAGTTTTGGAGAGCATTTCGGCGAGAGATGGGTACGAGGGTTGAGTTGAGTACAGCATTTCACCCCCAGACAGACGGGCAGTCTGAGCGTACTATTCAGATCCTGGAGGATATGTTGCGAGCATGTGTGATTGACTTTGGTGGTTCATGGGATGAATTCTTACCACTTGCTGAGTTTGCCTACAACAACAGTTATCAGTCGAGTATTCAGATGGCCCCGTATGAGGCATTGTATGGCAGATGGTGTAGATCTCCCGTCGGATGGTTTGAGCCTGGTGAGGATAGATTGATAGGGACTGAGTTAGTTCAGGATGCTCCGGATAGAGCAAAGTTGATCCAGGAGAGGCTTCGCACAGCACAGTCTCGCCAGAAGAGTTATGCAGACCGTAGGGTTCGAGAATTGTCTTTCATGGTTGGTGATAGAGTATTGTTGAAGATTTCACCTATGAAGGGTGTCATGAGGTTCGGGAAGAAAGGGAAGTTGAGTCCCGGGTATATTGGCCCTTTTGAGATACTCAGGAGAGTTGGAGAGGTGGCATATGAGTTGGGCTTGCCACCCAGCTTATCCAGCGTTCATCCAGTATTCCATGTGTCTATGCTCCGGAAGTACATCGGAGATCCGTCCCATGTATTAGACTTCAGTACCATTCAGCTTGATGGTGATCTATCCTATGACGTGGAGCCTATTGCTATTTTGGGTCGCCAAGTAAGAAAGTTGAGGTCGAAGGAGGTTGCATCAGTTAAGGTTCAGTGGAGAGGTCGACCCGTAGAGGAGGCTACTTGGGAGGTTGAGCAGGAGATGCGGAGCAGATACCCTCAGCTATTTGAGACTTCAGGGTATGTTTCTTGACCCGCTCGAGGACGAGCGTTTGCTTAAGAGGGGGAGAATGTGACGACCCGGCCCGTCGTCACGGGAATTACCACCCCGTTATGTTGTAATTACATAATTCATGCTTTTATATAAGTGTTAGAATCTATCGGGGGAGTTAGGAGTGAAATTTAATTGGAAATGAGGCATATAGCCTTTTTGGAGGAAGCTTGAATAAGGAAAGTCAACCTGGAGTTGACTATTTGGTTAGAGGGCTCGGAATCGGATTCGATGATTCGGTTAGTTCCGGAAGGTGATTTATGACTTAGGGGAGCGATCGGAATTGAATTTGGAGGCCCGGTGTAGAAATAGGCTTGAATTGGCTAAGGTTGAATTTTGGCGAAATCCGAACGGTAGGTGAGATTTTGATCCGGGAGTCGGAATGGAATTCCGACGGTTGCAGTAGCTCCGTTAGGTGATTTTGGATGTGCCTGCAAAATTTCAGGTCATTCGGACGTCGTTTGGTCGGGTTTTTCATCGAATGTGTAATTCGGAAAGTTTTAAGAAATTTAGGCTTGAATCCGTGAGTAATTGGTGATTTTGATGCTTAGGATGGTGTTTTCATGATTGGAACAAGTTCGTATCGTGTCTTGGAGTATGTTGGTGGTTTTCGTTGGGGTCCCGGGGGCCTCGGGTTGATTTCGGGGGTCCAAACGGACCATTTCTTCTATTTTTGAACTGCTGTTGGCTGCTGGTTTTGTTGCAGACGGATGCTCTATGCGATCGCATAGGGTAGATGCGATCGCATAGAAGGATGGAAGTGAGCCCCAGAGTTGTTCTATGCGATCGCGTAAGAGGGGATGCGATCGCATAGGTATGGAATCTGGCGCTCTGCGATCGCAGGGTCATTTGTGCGATCGCATAGAAGAGATTGGAGGGGTGAGCAAAATGTGCTATGCGATCGCATAGCAAGGGGTGCGATCGCATAGGTTTGCGCATTGCGATCGCATAGCCAGTGTTGCGATCGCAGAGAAGAAAAGATGAGGCCCGGAAGGTTGTGCTATGCGATCGCGGGAGTGCATTGCGATCGCATAGAAGGGGAAATTGGCAGGAAAATTTAACTCTATACGATCGCATAGGGTCATTGCGATCGCGATGAACAATGGTGTCTGGCAGTGAAATTAAATCCAGAACAGAACCAGTCGCGGGTTCATATACCCAAGACGCCATTTTTGAGTTCTAGAGAGAGAAACTCACGGGAATTGCGGGTAATTCATCGGGGATTCGTTGGAGGTAAGTTTTGTGGCTTAATTACATCATTTTAGCATGAAATCCTTGGTTAAATCCCTGTAAATGGAAGATTAAAGGTGGGTTTGAGCCCTAGGCCTAAATTAAAGAAAAACACCGATTTGAGTGGGCAAATGGAGTCCGATTTTGGTAAATTTTATATGCCTAGACTCGTATCGAGATGAGGATTCCGAATATGTGATTTTTGTAATTTTTCGACAAGTGTACCAAAAGTCGGGTTTTGACAACTTGTGGGTTTTGATATAAATTGGGGTATTTCGAATGATTTTCGTGAAATTAGCGTATATTGATGCATTCTCTATGATTTTGAGCATATTTGGCATCCGAGGAGATTGATTTGCGAGGCAAGCGCAAGGCGGATTGAAGCTTCTACCGGTTCGAGGTGAGTGGTAGTAGTAAACAATGCACTGAGGGTTTGAAACCCCGTACTAGCACTTCACAGTGCTATATTGAGATGAGACACGCGTTCTATGACGGACGTGGTGACATTGTGATTGGGGGTTCGGACTTAGTCCTTCCCGGCTAATAGAATACTGTGTTGTACAACTGTTAATGAGGTTATAACTGTACCATTGGGCTAATAGCCATGTTTGGGGCCTTGTGCCGATCTGTAGAGCATTAGGGAACCTATAGAGCTAGGTGACCTTTACATCGTGTTGGAAATATACACTCAGCCATAGCTCTAGCTGTATAGCATAATATGAGCCCGTACTAGATGTGTACATTGAGAGAGATTATCTAGGGTGGAATTCCTTGTTCTAGCTGAGTGGGCCTGAAAGGCCAAGTCTATACCGATTGAGATGAGACAGGGTCAAGGACCCACTGTGATATATTATATTGGGCCTGAGAGGCCAAGTGCATACTGACTGGGATAGGGTCGAGGACCCATTATGAGGTATTATGTATATAGATACCTATATTGGATCGGACCGCACGCCGCAGTAATGTACATGTAATATACATGTAATATACATGTGAGACGGACTGCACGCCGCAGTATTATTGCGCTTGGGCTGTAGGAGCCCCTTCGGAGTCTGAGTCTGCACACATTCCAGTGAGCGCTGGTATATTATGGGATCGGGCTGCACGCCGCAGCAGTATAATTATAAATGTATATATATATTGGATCGGACTGCACGCCGCAGTGATATATGGTGGACCTGACTGCACGTCATAGCACCATAGCGCTTGGGCCTAGGGAGCCCCTCCGAAGTCTGTATACACCCCCAGTGAGCGCCGTCGACGTAAAATGGAGCGGGCTGCGCGCCGCAGCGGTATATGTATGGAAGCGGGCTGCACACCGCAGCATTATACTTAATCATACCCTGCTATCTACTTAATTACTTATATATTATAGACATAAGTATGTGTCCTTATATGTTGAGATGGCCGTACACCGTAGGGGTACGAGCGAGGGCTAGTTCAGTGTGGAATCTTGTAGAGATAAACGTAGATTGGAGGTTACAGTACTACTATAGTGATGACGTACTCGTGAAGGTTGCCTTAGAACTGCTAAGTGGTAGTACAGGAGTTCTTACTTTCAGTTATTATTTATTATTGTTACTCACTGAGTTGAAATATACTCACCCCACTCCCCTGCACTTTCTGTGCAGATCCACAGTGCCCGAGAGCAGTTGAGACTTTGTAGCTGCTGATCCTTGTCTACTTTTGCGGAGATTACGAGGTAGCTGCCAGCGTCCGCAGAGCTTGTTTTCTCCTTCTTTATCATCTTGTTGATTTCCTATTTGTCTAGACTTGGTTGTATTAGGATGCTATTCTGTAGAGGCTCAGTCTCGTGACACCACGATATGTTTGGGACCGTATTTTGTATGTTTTGACGTTTCGGTTATCACCTGTTGTGACTAACTACTGTTTAAGTTTAATTTATTTAATAATTGGCTGGCTAAAGGGATAATGTGGTCGGGCTTGCCTAGCATTGTGTTGGGCGCCATCACGACCAGGGTTTGGGTCGTGACAGATTCTCCGGCGGAAAGTGAATGACTATAGCTTTGATTTGGACATAGCTGAAAAAGAGTTAGTCAAGGCTCGGAAGCAAATGGGCAAAGACGCCGAGGAAAGAGCCAAGTTAGTCCAGCAGCTACAAAGCAAGCACGATGTTGAAATAGCTCAGCTTAGAAAGAAAATAACCTCAGCCACAGTCAAGAGTAACAAGATTATCAAAGATCTTGAAGAAGAAAGAGAGCACTGCTACACGACTATGGCTAGATTAGAATTGAAGCTACAACAAGTGCAAAAGGACAACCAACACACCTTGGATGCTCGCGCTCAGCAAATAAGCCGTCTATTGCAAGAAAAAGGGGTCATCAGAGAAAAGATTGTTCGCATCGCCCAGTATATCACCCGAAAGACTCAGCTTTGTGAAGATATGACTCGGAGGACTTTTGTTTCTGCAGTGAAGTTTTTTGTGCAACAAGTCATGGCCGACCTGGATAGGCTTCAAAGGGGTTTAGCATATAGGCCCGCGGCAAGGCCGAACGATGCCTCGCAGGCACTAGGTGCATTAATGTACTCTTAGGTCATGCATCATCTTTTATTTTTCTTTTTTAAACATCACTTTGTAATCAAGGTTTTGAATTATCAATGAGAAAACAAAGTGTTGTTACCAATTCTTTTGCTTTATGTCATTTCCTTTATATCCGCTAGGCAAATAAATAGGAGCGTGATTATGAAAACGGCAAGGAAAAAGAGAGAAAAGAAAAAGCAAAAAAAAAAAAAAAAAAAAAGCAAGAAAAGAGAAAAAGCAAAAAGAAAAGAAAAGAAAAGAAGAAAAGAAGGAAAGAAAACAAAAGAGCGGAAAAAGAAAAGATGATTGAAGTGAGCAGCGGCCGGGATGATGCATAACGACTCGAGCGAATGTGTTTGTTTTTAAAGTCGTTACATCTTATTCATGCGCTAACAACTAACAAGTGTTGATGTTTGTGAGTCCAGATTTTCTAGGCAACTGGCATACTGGCTACCCACCCATACAACACCAGGTACAAAAAGATGACAAAGGCTGTGTCCCGGGAGATCGAGGCAACCATTGTAGACCCTGCTCACGAAGAAGAGATCGTGGATGTGGCGGGGATGAAAGAAGAAATGTACAAGTTAAGACAACAGATGGCTGAAATGTACCAGGCTTGGTCGAGAGGTCAACCACTACCAGCCTACCCTGCTAACCCTGCATATGTCCCTCCAGCCAATCCTAACCCTGAACCGCCAACATTGAACTCATCCTCCACCTACCCCGATTACCCTCACTACTATGCTTCCACCTCCCAAATACCACCACCTCCAGCCAAGCAAACACCACCTCAGGTTCCACAAGTTGCTCCTGTATATGTGGCACCTCCGCCCGCTGTTATCCACAAATCCTCTAGCGAACCAATGTTTCACATCCAGGATTCTCACTACTACCCTCCGGAGCCGACTTTCAGACAACACGAGTCTCACGCTCCGATGATAGAAGCAAGTGCCGGGCAGGAAGAGATGGCTCGGAAAGTGAAGAGTCTTGAGAACGCTTTCCGCAATATGCAAGGGCTGGGAGGGCAAGTAAGTGTAGCCTACAAAGACCTGTGTTTGTTCCCTGAGGTGCAGCTTTCCGCAGGATTTAAGTTGCCCAAGTTCGACATGTACAACGGACACGGGGATCCGGTAGCTCATCTAAGAGGATATTGTAGCAAGATGAGAGGCGCGGGAGGTAGAGATGAATTATTGATGGCGTATTTCAGCCAAAGTTTGAGTGGATCAGCGCTGGAATGGTATACCCGACAGGACCATACAAGATGGTTCGTTTGGGATGATTTAGCACAAGCTTTTGCTAGTCATTTTCAGTACAATCTGGAGATCATACCCGACAGGTTATCCCTTACCAAGCTGGAGAAAAAGCCGGGAGAGAGCTTTAGAGAATACGGTTTTAGATGGAGGGAATAGGCCGCTAGGGTGGATCCACCGATGAAAGAAGGAGAGATGGTGGATTGTTTTCTGCAAGCTTTGGATCCAACATACTACGGCCATCTAGTGTCAACAATTGGAAAAAGTTTCAACGAAGTTGTGAAAATGGGAAGTTTTGTAGAAGAGGGTTTGAAGACAAACAAAATTATGAGTTTTTCGGCTATCAAAGCCACCAACCAAGCTATACAGAGTGGAAGCGGAGGAGTGATGGGAAAGAAGAAGAAAGAAGAAGTAGCAACCGTTGAAAGCAGGCCCTGGAGTCGCAACTCACATTATAACCCACCCAGACCTTACCGCCAACACCCACCAAGCCCGTCAACCCCATATAATCCACCACCACCATCTTACCCGCCAAATCCCTACAATGCACCGAGCCCATATAACCCACCACCACCACCATACCCACCGACCGTACCACATTACCATCACCCTCAAACCCAAGCTTATCCACCACCACCACCCCACGTGTGGAGAGCTCAAGCTCCACACAATGTGTACCATACCCAAAACACATACCCAACCCCTAAACCTTACCGAAACCAGAATAGACTCAGGTCGGACGCTGATTGGAGAAACAAAGCAAAAAAGATATTCACTCCTCTCGGAGAGTCATATACCAGTCTTTTCCACAGGTTGAAAGAATTGGGGATGTTGAGGCCAATCGCACCAAAAAATCCAAACCCACCTCCGAAAAATCTTGATTCTTCTGTCAGATGTGAATATTGTTCAGGAACATTGGGCCACGATACTGAGAAGTGTTGGCAATTAAAGAATGCCATTCAAGATCTTATCGATGAGAGGAGAATTGAAGTACAGGCTCCCGAAGCCCCAAATATTACCCAGAATCCATTGCCAAATCACCACGAAACGAATATGATAGAGTTGGTGCAGGGTGATGGCAATCAAAAACCATCTCAGGCCGTCATGATGATAAAGTCGAGTGACAAGTTAGAGAAAGAAATTGTGAAAGAGGAAGTAATTGTTGAGAAACCAAAGCCAGTAGTGATGGGAGGTTTAAAGGTGGTAGTTCCGGGTGCAAAGACGATCGTGACTGTGAAAGGAGCAAATGCAGAGCCAGTAATCATAAAACCAGTAGTGCAAATGCCAGTGGTGAATACAAAGACTGTGCCTTGAAACTATAACAAGGTAACAGTAGTCTACAAGGGAAAAGAGATTTCTGGTGAAATTAACGAAACGCATGGACTTACCCGATCTGGAAGGTGTTTTGCTCCAGAGGAACTGAGAAAGATGAAAACGGTAAAAGAAAGTCAACTGAAGAAGCCAGTGTCGGAGGAGGAAGCAGAAGAATTTCTTAAGAAAATGAAGTCACAAGAGTACTCGGTGGTTGAGCAGTTAAGAAAGACCCCGGCCCAAATTTCTTTGTTATCTTTGTTGATACATTCGGAAGAGCACCGGAAGGCTCTTATGAAGATTCTAAATGAGGCTCATGTTCCGGAGAAGATTTCGGTGTGTCATTTGGAGAAGATTACCAGCAAAATTTTCGAGTCCAATAGAATCACCTTCTATGATAAGGAGCTGCCGGTGGAGGGAACTGAACACAATAAAGCATTATACCTTACAGTAAAAAGTGAAGAGTCAGTCGTGACCAGGGTATTGATTGACAATGGATCGAGCGCGAACATCTGCCCGCTGTCAACTCTAGGGAAGCTGAACATTAGCCCGGATAGAATCCGGAGAAACAATATCAATGTGAGAGGGTTTGACGGCGGAGGTAAGAACACGCTGGGAGATATTATTTTGGAAGTGACCATCGGTCCCGTTGATTTTACGATGGAGTTCCAGGTGCTCGATATTGCCGTATCATATAACTTGCTGTTAGGTCGACCCTGGATTCATGCGGCCAAAGCGGTACCATCTTCTCTACACCAGATGGTCAAGTTTGAATGGGAGCAGCAAGAGATTGTTGTACACGGAGAGGAAAATACTTGTAATGTGGTAGCACCTTTTGACGGTACTGATGGGGATAGGGGTCCTTGGGTCTACCAAGTGACGGATGCTATAGAAGTGAACAAAGTTGCTGAAGGGGAAAAGTTACCAACCCCGATGATGGCACCAACTGCTATAATGGTGGCCAGAGAAATGCTGAGAAACGGATTTGCACCGGGGAGGGGATTAGGCAAAACACTGCAGGGAGTCACTCAACCAGTTCAGCTTCCGGAGAATAAAGGCACATTCGGCTTAGGGTTCAAACCCACCTTTGCCGATATCCAAAGAGCCTCTAAAGCCAAGAGAAACTGGACCTTGCCCAAACCCATACCCAAATTATCCGACATCTTTATCCGGCCTGGTACAAAACATCAACCATCTGCTGCAGCAAAGTGCATTGAGACCCAACTTGATGAAGAAATGCTTGGTTTTAAGAAAATGTTCTGGGAGGTGAATACGATTGAAGCAGGGGAAGGCACGAGCAGAATGGACGTGCAATTTGTGGGGCCCAGAGTCACATTGAACAATTGGGAGGCTACTCCTTTCCTTATCCGGAAGGAGTCTTGGTAGTTAGCTCAAAATTTCATCATTGCTTCCCCGAAAGTTGTTATTTTATAGTTTCCCCATTCCCCCTCATGAAAAAAAAAATCATCACCATGTATCCCGAACATTGTTCGTTTCTTTTATTAATGAAATGCGGTTTTTCCCTTTTCTTCACTTTTGCCTTATTTTTCTTTATTTTTCTTTTGTACAGTTTTGCATGTGTTGATTCCAATGCCATGTCATGCGTGAAGGATTCTAGACCCAGTTCTGACAATCACGCTACTATACGAGAAATCGAGGAAGATAGTGAAATAGAATGTGAGGATGAGGAAGCCCTGGAGGAAATAAGTAAGGACATGAAACAATACGAGGAAAAACCCAAACCGAATCTAAGTGATACGGAATCTGTAAATTTGGGGAGCGAAGATGATGTCCGAGAAACAAAGATTAGTGTGCATTTGGAGGCACCCCTCAGGGATGAATTGAAAAGGTTGTTACATGAATTTAAGGACATCTTTGCCTGGTCCTATGATGACATGCCCGGGCTTAGCACTGATCTAGTGGTACACAAGTTGCCTATCTACTCAGAATGCCGGCCAGTAAAACAAAAGCCGAGGAAATTCAAAACGGACATTAGCGTGAAGATAAAAGAAGAGGTAAATAAGCAGTTTGAGGCAAAGGTCATAAGAGTTACCAAATACCCCACCTGGTTGGCAAATGTTGTGCCAGTCCCGAAGAAAGATGGCAAAACCAGAGTGTGTGTAGACTATAGAGACCTCAACAAAGCCAGTCCGAAGGATGACTTCCCATTGCCAAACATTCACATATTGATCGACAATTGCGCCAAGCATGAGATCGGTTCGTTTGTGGACTGTTATGCAGGTTATCACCAGATCCCGATGGACGAAGAAGATGCTGAGAAAACTGCCTTCATTACACCTTGGGGAACGTACTGTTACAGAGTAATGCCGTTTGGATTGAAGAATGCCGGGGCAACTTACATGAGGGCAATGACCACTATGTTTCATGATATGATGCATAGAGAAATTGAGGTATATGTGGACGATGTCATCATAAAGTCCAGAAAACAACTTGATCATGTGAAAGATTTGAGGAAGTTTTTCCAAAGACTCCGGAGGTACAATCTAAAGCTCAATCCGGCGAAGTATGCTTTTGGAGTACCTTCAGGGAAACTACTGGGGTTTATTGTGAGTCGGCGAGGTATTGAACTGGATCCATCAAAGATCAAGGCTATTCAAAGTCTACCTCCGCCGAAGAACAAGAAGGAGGTCATGAGCTTATTAGGAAGGTTGAATTACATTAGTCGGTTCATCGCTCAATTGACATCAACATGCGAGCCGATCTTTAAGTTGTTAAAGAAAGATGCAGCAGTGAAGTGGACCGACGAGTGTCAGGAAGCCTTTGACAAGATCAAAGAATATTTGGCCAATCCTCCGGTGTTAGTTCCTCCGGAACCAGGGCGACCTTTGATTTTATATTTGACGGTGCTAGATAACTCTTTCGGTTGTGTACTGGGTCAACATGATGAGACAGGCAAGAAAAAACAAGCCATCTACTACCTCAGCAAAAAGTTTACATCCTACGAGGTGAAGTATACCCAACTGGAAAGAACTTGTTGTGCATTGATTTGGGTGGCTCAGAAGCTAAAGCATTATTTGTCAGCATACACTACGTACTTGATATCACGGTTGGATCCTCTCAACTATATATTTCAGAAGCCTATGCCTACGGGAAGACTGGCCAAATGGCAGATTCTGCTCACAGAATTCGACATTATCTATGTAACTCGTACGGCAATGAAGGCACAAGCTATTGCGGACCACTTAGCCGAAAATCCGGTGGATGATGAATATGAGCCATTGAAGACATACTTCCCGGATGAAGAGGCAATGCTTGTTAAGGAGACGGAGCAAGAGGAGAGATCAGGATGGAAAATGTACTTTGACAGAGCCGTCAACAGTAGGGGCGTTGGTATCGGAGCGGTACTCATTTCAAGTACGGGTCAACACTATCCCGTTACAGCTCAGCTTCGATTTTTCCGTACCAACAATATGGCCGAATATGAGGCGTGCATCTTGGGATTAAGGATGGCGATTGACATGGGTATTCAAGAGGTTTTGGTCATGGGTGACTCGGATCTTTTGGTACACCAAATTCAAGGGGAATGGGAGACACGAGATTTGAAATTGATACCATATCGGTATTGTATGCACGAGTTGTCTCAAAGATTCCAGTCTATAGAATTCAAGCATATCCCGAGAATGCAAAATGAGATTGCAGATGCTTTGGCCACACTGTCCTCTATGTTGCATCATCCGGACAAGACATATATAGATCCACTCCAGATCCAAGTCCGAGATCAGAATGCTTATTGCTTCGCTGTGGAAGAAGAATCGGATGGAGAGCCGTGGTATCATGATATTAGAGAATACTTGAGAGCTGGCAAATACCCGGAGCAAGCCACCGGAGACCAGAAGAGAGCCATCAGGCGTCTAGCCAACGGATTTTTCTTCAGTGGAGGAGTGGTATACAAAAGAACACCAGATCTGGGTTTATTGAGATGTGTGGATGCACAACAAGCAGATGAAATCATGATTGAAGTACATGCTGGAGTATGCGGACCCCACATGAGCGGATATGTTTTGGCAAAGAAGATTTTGAGAGCAGGATACTACTGGCTCACGATGGAGCGTGATTGTATCAGGTATGTAAAGAAATGCCATCAATGCCAGGTACATGGGGATCTGATCCATTCTCCGCCTTATGAGTTGCACACAATGTCGGCACCTTGGCCCTTTGTTGCTTGGGGCATGGATGTCATCGGCCCAATAGATCCAGCCGCTTCTAATGGGCACAGGTTTATTCTAGTCGCAATTGATTATTTCACCAAGTGGGTCGAAGCTAAGACATTCAAGGCGGTGACGAAGAAAGCGGTGGTGGATTTTGTGCACGAGAATATTATATGCCGATTTGGGATCCCCAAGGTGATTATCACAGACAATGGAGCCAATTTAAACAGTCATCTCATGGCAGAAGTTTGTGAAAGGTTTAAGATCACGCACCGTAATTCCATGCCTTACAGGCCGAAGGCGAATGGAGCAGTAGAGGCGGCAAATAAGAATATCAAGAAGATTCTCCGAAAAATGGTGGAGGGATCCAGGCAATGGCATGAAAAGTTACCCTTTGCTCTCATGGGTTACCGCACGACGGTACGTACTTCAATCGGAACCACACCTTATACACTGGTGTACGGAACGGAGGCTGTTATACCCGCAGAAATAGAAATACCGTCATTGCGAATTATAGCCGAATATGAGATAGATGACGATGAATGGGTAAAGGCCCGATTAGAACAGTTGAATTTGATTGATGAGAAGAGATTGGCCGCGATCTGCCATGGACAGTTGTATCAGCGGAGAATGGCCAGAGCATATAATAAGAAGGTACGACCTCGAACGTTTGAAGTCGGACAACTGGTATTGAGGCGTATCTTACCACATTGGGCAGAGGCAAAAGGCAAGTTTGCGCCGAATTGGCAGGGACCGTTCGTGGTATCACGGGTGTTGTCCAATGGAGCATTATATTTAACGGATGTTGAAGGAAAGTGCGTAGAGACTGCTATCAATTCAGATGCGGTCAAAAGATACTATGTATGATTCCTTTTCAATTGTATGTTTGTATTTTGTTGTGATTTTGGAATTGAAATGATGAAGGCATTTTATTCTCTATCCAAACACTTTATCCATTGATAACCCCTTTGAGCCTTAATGAATGAATTCTTTCATATCCCTCTCTCGGAATCGCTCTAGTGCAACAAGATCGAAATTGCCAGAATGAAAAATGAAATGATGGAAAAATGACAAAAATGAAAAAATGAAAAAAAAAATGATGAAAAAAAAAAAGAAAAAGACAAAAATCGGGAAAAAGTCAAAAAAAAAAAATCCATCTAACTTATGAAGTTGGATGAACTACGTCTGACTTGATCCCGAAAGGGTACGTAGGCAGCCTCTCTGAGGTTCAGTCATAATAAAGAAAAAATCCAAAAATTCCCCACATATTGAAACTGGGGCAGAAGTCATGTTTTAATAATTCCGAGAGTTGTAAATATGTTTAACCCTCGTTGAAATTTTGAGCCTTTATATCTTTCTTTCTTAACCCGTCCAAAGCCACGTTACAGTCCAAAGAAAGACCTTCTGATCAATTTTGAAATGATAACGAATACAACGAAGGAGGAGCGAAGTATCGGACAATACCCGTGGAACAAAAAACAAAATACAAAAAGGAAAAATGAAAAAATAAAAAAAAATGAGAGAGTCTCATCAGTGAAAACCTTAGCCGGCACTGTGAGACGATTGTGAGGTTGAGAGAAATAAAATGAGAGAGTCTCATCGGTGAAAACCTTAATCGGCACTGTGAGATGATTGTGAGGTTGAGAGAATAAACGAGAGAGTCTTATTGGTGAAAACCTTTCGAGGCACCGTAAGGCGATCGTGAGGACTATCAAAAGAGAAAAAGGCAACAAAAAAGAGTATTGGTTTGGGTCAAAGGCAATTCAGGGTCAGAATAATGATTGGAACGAACTGGGTCAGAGTTTAAATACATGGCATGGTCAGCGGAATCAGCCAGCAAATACCCAGATAAGTTCTGTCATCTCTCCAAAATACCCCTACCTTTCTTTCATTTTTTCTGCATTTCATTGTTTACCCTTTTGAGAGCTAACTACCAGCTCCTGATAACGGAAGTTGAAATAGCACTGGATCGGAAAGAATGGAAGATTGGGGAAAGGAATAAAGAAGCTTGGCAAATATGGCCAAAGAAAAAGAAAACAAAGCAAAAATGGAAAAAATGAGAAAATACAAAAAGAGTCTGCAAGGGACAAGGAGTCGAAAGCCACGCAACATGAAAAAGCAAAAACAAAGGAAGCAATAAGAAGTGGGGACAGCAGATGCCAGTTGCCAGCAGTTTATATCTAATAAATTTTGTTTCATGCAGGAACAAATTGTCACTAATCACTTTAAAGTGAATGTGACCAATGTGGGAAATTTAAAATACCAAAAAGAGAAAGTCTGCCGAATAAGTGGAGAAATTCACAGGCAAGAGATAAGTTGGTAAAAAGAAAATACCAAAAAGAGGAAGGTAACATCTTTTAAAATCCACTCCCCAGTCCTCAGGCTGCGGGAATATTTTCTGCATCGCATTGCACGTTTAATTTACGTTAGGCGCCCACCTTCAAATACGGGAATATTTTACTGCATTGCACGTTTAAATTCTGTTAGGCGCCCACCCTTCAAATACGGGAATATTTTCCGCATTCGCATTGCACGTTTAATCTGTTAGGCGCCCACCTTCAAATACGGGAATATTTTCTGCATCGCATTGCACGTTTAAATTCTGTTAGGCGCCCACCTTCAAATACGGGAATACTTTTCTGCATCGCATTGCATGTTTCAATTCTGTCAGGCGCCCACCTTCAAATACGGGAATATTTTCACCATTCGCATTGCATGTTTAAATTCTGTTAGGCACCCACCTTCAAATACGGGAATATTTTACGCATTGCACGTTTAATTTACGTTAGGCGCCCACCTTCAAATACGGGAATATTTTCGCATTCGCATTGCACGTTTAATTTACGTTAGGCGCCCACCTTCAAATACGGGAATATTTTCACCATTCGCATTGCACGTTTAATTTCGTTAGGCGCCCACCTTCAAATACGGGAATATTTTACGCATTGCACGTTTAAATTCGTTAGGCGCCCACCTTCAAATACGGGAATACTTTTCGCATCGCATTGCACGTTTAATTTCTGTTAGGCGCCCACCTTCAAATACGGGAATATTTTCCGCATTGCACGTTTAATTTACGTTAGGCGCCCACCTTCAAATACGGGAATATTTTACGCATTCGCATTGCACGTTTAATTTACGTTAGGCGCCCACCTTCAAATACGGGAATATTTTACGCATCGCATTGCATATTCGCATTGCACGTTAGGCGCCCACCTTCAAATACGGGAATACTTTTCTCGCATCGCATTGCACGTTTAATTTACGTTAGGCGCCCACCTTCAAATACGGGAATATTTTCTGCATTCGCATTGCACGTTTAACTTCGTTAGACGCCCACCTTCAAATACGGGAATATTTTCTGCATTCGCATTGCACGTTTAATTTACGTTAGGCGCCCGCCTTCGAATACGGGAATATTTTATGCATCGCATTGCATGTTTAATTTCCTGTTAGGCGCCCACCTTCTAATACGGGAATATTTTACGCATCGCATTGCAATTTTGCATCGCACGTTAGGCGCCCACCTTCTAATACGGGAATATTTTTGCATATCATGGTTTATACGGTTAAAAAGCCCACACTGGGGGCAGAAAAAGAAAAAAAAGGGGTAGTTTGTTGTTTTGTTTTAAGCAGGTTCATCTCGAGATCAAGAAAATCAAAAAAAAAGGAGAGTCAACAAGAAAAGAAAAATCAACAAAAAAGAGAGTCAGCATCAAGGAAAATCAACAAAAAAGGAAGATTCTGCATCACCGGAAAGGGAAGAAGAGCAAAAGCTAGATTAGGAACAATTGTAATTGTAGGATCATAGCTTAGAATAGCTTCTTCATTTTACATTTCCCCCCCCCCGGTGTAATAAGGAGTAAGTCAGCAGGTCTCAACAGTGTCAATGCAACAGTGAGTCTGGTAGTTTTTAAAACTGCCAGACCTTCCCGAACTACACTGACCTGATTCCTGTTTAGCCCAGGATATGTAGGCAACCTCTAAAGCAGGGTGCGGTCAAAAGGTTTTCAAAAATGCTTTCACGGGATATGCCAATGTGCAAAAATCTCTCATTACTGCTCACTTATCTTTGCACTGAAACTCTTCGTGTTCCCGAGCAAAGAGGGGCAGCTGTGAGCACCTGATTTTTGCACCAGGCAAATAATTCCAAAATTAAATAAATATGTTTTTGAGTGCAATTACTTGCTTTGCTTGAAATTGGTTATATTTTTGTGTGTTTGAATAAGTAAAAATTAGAAAAAATCAAAAAAAAATAGTAGTAATTAATTTGTTAGTTTAGTTAATTAGAAAATTAGTAAAATAGCTTAAGTAGTAGAAATTAAGGAAAAATAGGAGAAAATTACCAAAAAATACTAGGAAATTAGAGTAGGTAGTAAATTAGGATTTATAATTTTTCATAAAAAGAAAAGAAAAAAAAAGTATAAAAAAAAAATACATAAAAATCATTAATGGGAGGAAATACAATTATGTATATTATAAAGGTATACAAGACTGGGCCAATTGAAGTCCAGTGGTTTGGCCCAGTATATTGGCCCAAAGGGACGGCCCGCCTGGTCTTTTAATCATCTTGATCTCGGCCGTCCATTTTGATATATCCAACGGCCGAGAATTTTAGGTGAATTATTGGTTTAATCAAAATACAAGATCAAATCCGAGCCGTCCGTTTGGATTAATCCAACGGTTCATTGCTTGGAATCTCATATACAACCAAAACTACGCCGTTTTAGTAACGCTCATCCAGAGCCGTTGATCTCCCTTCAACGAACGGTCGAGATTACCTGGGATGTTTGGCCTATAAAAGGGCCTTGTCTGAAGCGGCCGCCCCATTTCTTCTAATGCTTAACCTAGCCGCCCTTAATCCTCTCCACTTCTCTCATCTTCTTCATCATCTTTACCCTAGGCGGCCATGGCGGCCACCACTCTCTACGGTGGTCGCCGGTTTTTCAAATTCCCCATCCCTCTTTCTCTTCTTCTGCTCCTTCTTCTTCACCCAAAACCCCCAGAAAATACCCTGTTCTTCGAAGTCTCGGTCACCGGAATCTTCGCCGGTGACCACCAAAGTATGAAGACCCACTTGAAACCAATGCCAATCTCTTTCCTTTCTCTTGATCTGTCCACCCATACCACTGGTTCCCCTCGAATCTACCCGGAACGCTTCGAATATCCAAGAGAATGTCGCCGGAAACCTAACTCCGGCGACTCCCAAATTCAAAACCCTAATAAAGGCCTCGCCTTTTACTCTCCCAAACACCACCATAGATTCAAAAACCCTAAAAGGGTTCAGCTTGAAGCCAAACACAGAAAACAGAAGAAAAATTGAAAAAAAAAGAGAGAAAGATATCTGGAAAAGAAAAGAGAAAAAGAAACAAGAAGAGAGAATAAAGAAGAAAAGAACTCGTGAGAGAGTGTGCAAAAGAAAAGGATAGGAAGCTAGGGGGACCGGCCCCGCAAGCTAAGTGCCTATCCTTGTTCTCTTAACTTTGTTTGCTCTGCATGCTTCTTTCTTAGACATAGATTTGTTTTTTTTTATTATTTCATGCTTTCTTTGTTCATGTTCTCTGACTTCGTATGTTTTTGACCTGTTTAGTATTAGGGTTCTATAATCATCTTACTCACATCCTTTGTTATTACTCTGTTCTAACTGTTTTAGGTTTAGTTTAACACTAATGTTGACTTTCATCTTATTCATCTTCATATGCATATTCTCCTGTTTGTTTATTTTCATGTTCTGTTTCTTCCATGTTTAGTCATGTTTAGTCTAATACATGTTTTAGGGTTATGAAGTGTTTGGTTTGTCTCTCGAGTTCAAAATTAGATCTTGATATTCATGTTCTCTCTTCTATTCTGTTAGGGTTTTTATCTTGTTAGTTTTCAATAGCTCTTCTGTCAACTTACATGTTTGGATCCTGATACTATGTTCAATGGTTTGTCTTTCATTGTCACTCAGATTTGTATTAGATTACTTTTTGTTGGTTTGCAATATCTCAATTGTTTCTCTTTCTGTATCTTCACATGTCTAGTCTTAGTAAAGCTTGGCAATCTTTATTCATCCCTTATCCTGTCTTTAATCTGGGGTTCACTTCTTTTCTCACCTTTTGGTGGTCTTATTTTGTGTTCATTATTAATGCAAGTCAGGTTTCATGTCATACCACCTCTCATATGCTTTTATTTGCTGAATAAGTATGCCAATCTGGGTCGGTTTCTCTTCATGTCATCCTCACATGATAGATTTAGGTTCCTCCTCCACTGTTTTTCCATATTTTCCTGTTCTTCATTTCCATGTTCTTCCTTCCTTTATGTTATCTGTCATGCATTTGTATTAGTTTTAGGTTTAATTTGTTCCTTATCTCTCACATATATTACACCTGTTTAGTTTGGCATATGAATTAAGGTGTCTTTTTGTCTTAACATTGGTTTCTGATTCCTTGATCTTTCTCTTGTCACTTTTGCATGACCTTCTTTGCTTCTCCATATCTCTCTTGTTTCTCATTTTTCACTTTTCACATGTGTACACAAGATTAGGATTAGTTCATAATTCTATGCTTTACCTGTCCTGTTTGCTTAGCATGATCTTAGGGTCAATACTTGAAAGTGAATTCTGATTACCATTCTGTTGAAGTCCATTGTTTCTGGAGTCATGTTGATTGTTTCATGGGAGTCTATGCTTCTGTGTGCCTATGCCATGAACCATTGGAGTTTTGAAGTTTTCAATGTATTATATAACATAAACTGCTTGTAACTAAGTCTAAATTGACATTGATTGGCACATGAAATTGGGTAATGTGAACTGATTAATTAAGATTCAACCCTATCAATTGTTCCCTTCTGAGTTTTGATTGATTGATTCACACTGTTTGATATTATGTGGCTATACATGTTGAAAATGATTGAGTTCTCAGCAGTTCTTGTTAGTATGAGCATATGATTTACATTCATTAACCTTAGGGGAATTGGTTATAGCTGTTAGTGTTAGGTTTCTTGAAAATGGCTAGTTTTGTAATAGGACTAAAACTGAAATGAACAAGATAGGCTATAAGTTAAATAATTGGCCTAAGAATGGTCAACCTTGCAAAAGGTTGACCAATTCTATAAGCCCTAACACACAGCTCACTGTTAAACAGTGGCTGGTTGTGCAAAGGGGCTATGTCTGCAAATGCAGACTAGCCCAGGCTCTATATTGAGCCCTGAACAGCAAAGTGGCCAAACCTGTAAAGGTTTTGGGCCCAGCTGTTCAGTATATGGCTTTAATAGCCCAAGCTAAGTCTCAACTTGAGACCGGCTAAGTTTTAAATAGTCTAAACATAACAATAAAACAGGCTATGCCTGCAATTAGCTTTAATTAGGAATAAATGGGTCTTAATTGACCGGAATTAGTTTAAAAGTGACTAAAATTGAAATAGTTCTTAAAAATAAAACTGGCCAGCCCTTAAATACTAATGCCAGGGCTGGCCATTAGTTAAATAGGTGCAAAACAAGCTGAAAATCTGCCCTAGGTAGGCTAGTAAATCAGCAATGCCCTTAGGGGCATAATTGGGTATTAAAAAGGTAAAATAGTAACTAGTAAGAACTTAGGAGGGTAATAGGGACATTCATGCTCCTGATTTCTGCAATTTTGCAGAGATTTAGGGGTATAATGGTCTCTTAAAAATGGGAAATCTGTAAAAATCTCAAACCCCTAAGGTCATACTAGTAAAAGGCCATAAAAGAGAATCTTTAGAACCTTCCAGCACATGCTGGAAGGGTTTCTGGTAACTGAAATATGGACTAAAGTGTAGAATGGATAATTTTAGGAGGGGGAAGTGGGATTAATCCCATACTTCCTCCCCAAGTATTCAGCCCTAAAGGTTAGCTATAAATATCTCTTAAAAGGGGCTGAAAAGGGGGATTCCACTGGAGAACAATCTGAGCTAATATTTGGGGTTCCAATCTGAGTGAGATAAGAAATACATTTGGATTCTGGAATTTTGAGTAATCTGAAAATACAACAAGGCTGTTTTTATACATAATTTTGAGAGACAGAATTAGCAACACAAACAATAGGTTTTTCTGGGCTTTGTTCGATTATCTACTTGGGTTTTTCTCTGGTATTCCTGTTGCTGTTTTGGCTGTGTTGCTGTTGCTGTGCTTTCCTTCATTTCACTGTTGCATTGCTGCTGATCTTTGTTGTACCTGCTACTTGCTCTTATCCTTAGACTCATTGGTGTTCTTTCATTTGATCCAGGTACATTCCTTATTCCACTGAAGATGTAATTGCTGGAACAATGAATTGAAGTCCTTTTTTTAAAATTCTGTTGTCATGATCTCATGTTGTCTTTTAATTAGTTTCAGCATTCATAGCTTAGACCAATGTAACATGTAGTAGTAGAAAACAAAAACAAGAGATGTAATAGCTAGTAATAGTAGTAGTAGTATAATGTAGATAGTTCACCACTTAGTTTAATTAGGTAAAGGCTCTAAAATATAAGTTAATTAACAAAACCTGCAAGACTAACAATCTGGAAACGAAATTCATAGTGTAATGGTAGTACAGTTGTAGATCACCATCACTTAGTCAAATAGGAATACTATTAAAACCAGAGCTAATTAATTCACTTGCATACATTAGTAATAATAAGCTCATTTAGCTAATCTGTTTCGTTAACTAATCTTAGTGTTTGAGTAAGTTTAAAAGAGGAGTGAAATTGGCTGTTAAAATGGGTTTGGACCAGTGTTCAAATCAGTGCTTAAACATGGTCATATGGTCATATAATTAGCTTGTTTGGAAATCAATAACTGGGTAGTAGAATAGCTTCATTAGAGTCGGATATGTGATAGGTCTAGTTCACCATAAAACTTGTATATAATCTTAACTCAGTTTACAATCTTGCTTTAATAATCGATAGGTAATTAGTATAATTGTTTCTCAATCTTCTTTTATCATCCGAACTGTCTTTCTCAGATTTAGGACTGACCTTAAACAATTTGTAAAAAGAAGAAGCAATCTGTTAGTTCTAGTTTGTAGTTTGATAAATTGATGTATTAGCTTCCCTGTACTGATTGAATAAAATGATGTGGTTTCCAATTCTGAGTATCTATTCCTTATGAAATCTGTATCATATCTTCTGTTATTACAATCTGGTTTGGGCCCAATGTATAGCGTGGGCCTGAACTATCCTACGAAATTGTTTGGGTCAATGATCGATAACCTGAAGATTGCCTGGGCTTTAAAGCCTGGGCTGATGCTGATCCATAATTAAGCGAGATGAAGAAGACCAGGCCCAATTAACAACAAACTACACGGGCCTGGGGTTATTCTTGTGTAAATACGATTAAGGAAAGAACAAGTATAGAAAATGTAGTCAAATACTAGTATTGAAACCTTTAATGAAAATTGGGACGAGCCTCGCCCGAATAACACCGGGGCCCCCATGTAGTGATGATATAAAGTAGATCCGGGAAATCTAATAGTAAATTCCATAGCTTCTCCCAAAAGATTTAAAAGCCGGTAGATGTTACTTTAGGGCACGATTTTATACCTTCCTATGAACGAGTGTGCACTTGGTGCGACTCAAATCCAAATCTCGGCAGAGCCGAAATACTCCAAAAGTCATAGGCGTACTGGTTGCGGTATGACTCTAGGCGTGTTTCCGCGATGTCGCAAATTCCTAAAAAAAATATTTAACGTAAAAGCACATTATGTTGTTAAAAATCTATAACTGAGTCAAACAAAAGTCAAGAACGACAGTGGAGCGACCGTGCTAAAACCACGGAATCCGGGAGTGCCTAACACCTTCTCCCGGGTTAACAGAGTTCCTTATCCGGACCTCTGCTTCGCAGACATTTTAAAGAGTCAAAATTCCTCGGATTCGGGATTAACCGGTGACTTGGGACACCATGATCATTCCCAAGTGGCGACTCTGATTAATCTCTAACAAATCCCGAACCGATTGTCCTTAAATTGGAAAAAACTCCTTCCCTTACGTTATTTTATCCGTCTCGGGTAATTGAGCGTCGGGGTATACCCTACAAGTGTATTTATACACCTTTACGCATGTTGGGGTAGTAAAAAGGGAGGTGTGACAGCGCTTATGCATTTCGTATAGAAATCGTGCCTATAGTTCTGCACTTATGCATTTCATATAGAAATTATGTCTATATTTCTGCACTTATGCATATATAGATACCATGTCTTTAAGGTTTTGCACTGATATAGATACCATGATTGTAGGCTTATACATTCTTACACCATATAGATAACCTATCTATAGGATCTTTTAAATTTTGCATTTGCACCTTTCATTAGGCAAACGGTTTATAGGTTTAAAATAACAATATTACATTCTAGATAACATGCATATACTACTCTCGCACTTTTATAAACGTTTTAAAATCAATCATGCCTAGAAAACATGTCTACAAGGGTAATCAACTGAATCTGAATCGTTTACAAGCCCAAAATCAGTAATATCGATACTCAATATCTGCATAACTCATGTTTGTCTATAATCAACAAGCTTTATCTAAAATCAATATACTTCTGCATTGCTAGATATCATTTCTATAGGTCTCACCTAGGCAAGCCATTAGGTTACAACCAACAGACATGCCTAATTTGGAATTTTTATCTGAAAATATGTGATAAATGAGCCACGCCTTAATGTTTTAAGTTTAATTAGAGACCTAATCAGTATTGGAAAGACATGCTAAATCTATATGTTCTTTTGTTTTAAGGAGGTTTTGATTGAGCTCTATTTGTTTATGTGCTTCCTCATACTTGTCATATTTGTTTTGATTGTCGCCTTAGATTTTTATCCTTTTAAACTCTAAAAGCCAATTCTCCCTTCCCTTTAGGACTAGTAGTCCCTAATACCTCCGGGGCTGATAGGATTGGGACGGGTAATAGCATGCAATAAGTAACAAGACCATTCCACGATCTAATACCTTAACAAAATGGGTAAAGGTAGACATGTATATGATGACCACGCGATAACATCACGTGTATAAATGGTTACTGTCACGACCCCAAATCCGGTCGTGATGGCGCCCAGCACATTGCTAAGCCAGCCTGACCAATCAATAACAATAACGGAGCTAGAAGCTCTCTTTAGCCCATTTAAGCATATTAAATCACGAAGCAATAGCGATACAAATAACGAAAACGGGAAAACCAAGTCCCATAATACATCAACTCCCATAGACCGAAGGGTCAAGAGTCATGAGCCTCTACTGAACATGAGTGTACAAAGGTTTACAAGATACCAAGTGCGGAAAGAAAAGTCAATACAAAATCAAGACAGTAAGAAGGAATATCGGGTCTTGTGGACTCTGCAGCTACCTCGAATATCCACAAACGTCGCCTTGCACAGCTACTGGATCACTACTGAGAGGTACCTGGATCTGCACACAAGGTGCAGGGAGTAAAATGAGTACTACCAGACTCAGTGGTAATAAACAGGGGTAAGACAGCGCAGATAAGAAATCCGCAATAAAGTACTATGTAAAGCTGTAATCAAATACCCTGTCACAGAATCAATATCGCCTGTACCTGTATCAACAAGTACCAGCAAAACAGTATAACAGCTAGCAGATGTAGCTAAAATACAATGCAATGCATGATATGATTGCTACGGCGCGTAGCCCGATCCAATTTGGGTACTCGTGCTCACTGTGGAGGTTCAGACTCCGGAGGGGCTCCTACAGCCCAAGCACAATATCACTGCGGCGTGCAGTCCGATCCGACATATGTACTTGTCACGACCCGGATTTTCCCCCAATATCGGGATCGTGATGGCGCCTACTCGTGGTAGCTAAGCAAGCCACTGTATTCATACTATTCTATTTTTAACACAATTTTAATTAAATAAATGCGGAATACTTTATCGAATATGGAAATAATAAATCACACGGTAAAAATCATACTGAAATCCTCTACCCAAGACTTGGAGTCACCAACTCACAAACTACTATGGAATACTACACATAAAGTCTGAAGGAAATATAACATAATTCTGTTTGTCTCGGAACAATGAGACTACAGCTATTAACATAATTAAAGAAAGAGACGCCGGGCCTGCGGACGTCTGCAAGCTACCTCGGTCTCAAATGTGATCAACTCCCACGCGATCTATTTATTGCTGCTGCTGCTGCTCCTGATCGTAACCTGGACCTGTGCAAAAACGCACAGAAGTGTAGCATCAGCACAACCGACCCCATGTGCTGGTAAGTGTCTGGCCTATCCCGGCGAAGTAGTGACAAGCCTAGGACCAGACACTCGCATAAACCTGTGCAATTCAATATATATATGTGTACCACAAAATAACAAGAAATAATCAAGTAATAACACAATAAGGAATATCTTAAAGAATTCAACAATTAACCACAGTTAATAATTTCACAAAGAAAACAAAGTATAATGTAAACACGAGTAATATCAATTCAAGAAATAGCAAGCAGTTGCACGGCATCACCCTTCGTGCTTTTACTCTCATCCTCACCAAATAAACAAATAAAGTACACGGCATCACCCTTCGTGCTTTTACTCTCATCCTCGCATCCATAGTACGGCATGATCCTTCGTACATGGTTCAATAACAGGGCACGGCATGATCCTTCGTGCATAATCAATAAATAAACATGGCACGGCATTAACCTTCGTGCATAAATAAATAAACATGGCACGGCATCACCCTCCGTGCATTATCACTCTTCCTCACCCAAATAACAATCACAGTTAAGGGCAGAGAAAGAAACAACAATTCATAAATCGTCCCATCAAGGGCAATCAATAATTATCTTCACAACAAGTCCCAACAAGGGAGAACAACAACGATTCACCTATAATATATCTCAAAATATCATTTTCCAACGACTCACGGTCATACTAGACGCCAATGTATGGATGCTCGTCACCACAGCCCATACACCGCACTCGATCACATAGCACATAACACATAATCCTATTCCCTCAAGCTAGGATAGAACAAACACTTACCTCGAATGCTTATGAACAATCCAATCCAGTGGAAATGTCTTTTCTTTCAATTTGGCTCCAATCCAACCGTATCTATACACAATTGATTTAATATCATCAATTCTACTCAACAAACTAATTCTTAATACCAAATAACACTTTTACAACATTCTGCCATGAATAGTAAATTTCAACCCGGGCCCACATGATCGGAATTCGGGGTTAGGACCAAAATCCGGTTACCCATCCCCCCACGAGTTCACGTATATAATTTGTTTCAAAATCGGACCCCAATTCGAGGTCCAATTCTCCAATTTATGAAAAACCCTATTTTCTAACAAAAACAAGAATTTTACCATGAAACATTTGATTTCTAATGAAAAACATGTTTAATGATGTTAGGAATTGAAAGAATTAAGTAAAAAGTGACTTACAATCGTTTTGATGAAGAAGAAATCCTTGAAGAGTCGCAAATGGGTGTTTTGGTTTTGTGAAAAATGAAGAAATGACTGAAATTCGTGTTTTCAGGTCTCTGTGTTCGCATTTGCGAACATGGGTTCGCAATTGCGAACCCCGACCAATTTCTGGAGTTTGAAAAATAAGCTAAGAGTGGAAAGTTCGCATTTGCGAACATTTGTTCGCATTTGCGAACCAGGCTCCTTCGCATTTGCGAAGAAGGCTTCGCAATTGCGAAGCATGGCTAGCAGTGGAGGCATCGCATTTGCGAAGAATGCTTCGCATTTGCGAAGCATGGCTTGGCAGTGAAGGCATCGCATTTGCGAATAATGCTTCGCATTTGCGAAGCATGGCTTGGCAGTGAAGGCCTCGCATTTGCGAGGTTATGTTCGCAATTGCGAACCCAAACAGTCCTGGGCACCCTTCGCATTTGCGATCAAGGGTTCGCATTTGCGAACCCTGCCTTGATCTGTCACCTTCGCAATTGCGAGAAATTCTTCGCAATTGCGAAGCCAACAGCTGGGTGAAAAACCAGCAGTGCAAAAATTTAGAAATTGAACCAACGGCCTATCAAATCTTTACCCGAGCCCCCGGGCTCCAAACCAAACATGTACACAACCTCAAAAACACATTATGGACTTGTTCGTGCGATCATATCGCCAATATCACTTCGTTTCAATCAAATCAAGCCCCAAACTCATGGTTTTCATAGTTTTGATTTTCAAAACTTCTTAACTTGGAACTCAAGGTCCAAAACATCTCAAACGACATCCAAATGTCACCAAACTTTACAGAAATCACATACATAATATTTAAGACTTGTACCGGGCGTCGGAACCAAAATACGAGCCCGATACCAATGTCTATCAATTTATTTCCTTTAATAATTGCATCAAAAACAATTTCACATAAAAATTCATAACTTGGGCTCTAGGCCTCCGAATTCGACTCCGGACACATGTCCAAGTCCCATATTTTCCTACGGACCTCTCGGGACCATCCAATCTCGGGTCCGGATCCGTTTACCAAAAATGTTGACCGAAGTCAACCATATCAATATTAATATCATTTTTATCCACATTTCTCATAGAATTCATATTTTCTATCACAAAATCTTTCCGGCTACATGCTCGGATTGTGCACGTAAATCGAGGCAACATAGAATGAGGTTTTCAAGGCCTCAGAAGCTCGAAATGATTAATAAAATAAGTGATGACCCTTTGGGTCGTCACAATCTCCACCACTAAAACAACCGTTCGTCCTCGAACGGACAAAAGAAAGAAGTACCTGAGTCAGGAAACAAATGTGGGTAGCGGCTCCGCATATCAGACTCGGACTCCCAGGTCGATGCCTCAGGAGGCTGACCTCTCCACTGAACACGCACAGAAGGATAACTCTTCGACCTCAGCTGTCGAACCTGCCGGTCTAGAATAGCCACCGGCTCCTCCTCGTAGGATAGATCATTGTCCAATTGGACAGTACTGAAGTCTAACACATGTGTGGGATCGCCGTGGTATCTCCGAAGCATAGATACAATGAAAACTGGATGCACGGCTGATAAACTAGGCGGCAAAGCTAATCCGTAAGCCACCCCTCCCACTCTGTCTAGAATCTCAAATGGGCCAATATACCTAGGGCTGAGCTTGCCCTTCTTCCCAAACCTCATCACGCCCTTCATAGGCGACACTCGGAGCAATACTCGTTCACCGACCATGAAATCTACATCTCGAACCTTACGATCCGCATAAGTCTTCTGCCTAGACTAGGCTGAACGCAACCTCTCCTGAATAGTCTTGACCTTATCTAAGGCCTCGTGAACTAAGTCCGTACCCAACAACCGAGCCTCTCCCGGTTCAAACCATCCAGCGGTGATCGACATCGCCTACCATACAACGCCTCATACGGGGCCATGTGGATGCTGGATTGGTAGCTGTTATTGTAGGCGAACTGCGTTAAAGGAAAAGACTGGTCCCACGAGCCTCCGAAATCAATAACACGGGCTCGAAGCATGTCCTCGAGAATCCGAATAGTCCTCTCGGAGCGGCCATCCGTACGAGGATGAAATGCGTACTCAGCCGAACACGGGTACCTAACTCTCTGCCGAACCGCTCTCCGGAACCGCGAGGTAAGCTGCGTACCCCGATCGGAGATAATAGATGCGGCACCCCGTGGAGACGAACAATCTCCCTAATGTAAACCTCCGCTAACCTCTCCGACGAGTAGGAGACGGATACTTGGAATAAAGTGTGCTGATTTGGTCGGTCTATCAACAATGACCCAAATAGCATCAAATTTCCTCCGAGTCAAAGGAAGTCCAATAACGAAGTCCATAGTGATCCGCTCCCATTTCCACTCGGGAATTTCAATCCTATGGAATACACCACCGGGTCTCTGGTTCTCATATTTCACCTGCTGACAATTTAGACACCGAGCGACATACGCAACAATATCTTTCTTCATTCTGCGCCACCAATAGTGTTGCCGTAAGTCCTGGTACATCTTCGCGGCACCTGGGTGAATAGAATACCGCGAGCTGTGGGCCTCTGCTAAGATCAACTCTCGAATTCCTTCGACATTGGGCACACAAACTCGACCTTGCAATTTCAATACCCCATCATCATCTAGATTTACCTGAGTGGCACCTCCCCGCTGTACCTGTATCTCTCAACTCACGCAAATGAGGATCATCAAATTGCCTCTCACGGATACGCTCTAATAAGGAATAACGAGCGACCGTGCAGGCTAGCACTCTGCTAGGCTCAGAAATGTCTAATCTCACGAACCGGTTGGCTAAGGCCTGGACATCTAGAGCTAATGGTCTCCGATTGACCGGAATATATGCAAGACTACCCATGCTGGCATACTTTCTACTCAATGCATCGGCCACCACATTGGCCTTACCTGGGTGATATAATATAGTAACATCATAGTCTTTTAGCAACTCTAACACCTCCGCTGCCGTAGATTCAACTCCTTTTGCTTGAACAAGTACTGTAGGCTTTTGTGATCAGTGTACACCTCACATGTCACACCATATAGATAATGCCTCCGGATTTTTAAGGCATGAACCACTGCTGCTAACTCTAGATCATGAACTGGATAATTCTTCTCATGTATTTTTAACTGCCTCGAAGCATAAGCAATAACCTTACCATCCTGCATCAATACCATTCCAAGCCCTCTACGAGATGCGTCACAGTAAACTGTATAAAGCCATGCACCCGATTCATCAACTACATGAATGCTGATGGGGCATTACTTAACCCGAAGGACATGAACAAGAACTCATAATGCGCATATCTAGTGCGGAAGGTTGTCTTAAGAATGTCAGCCGCCCTGATCTTCAACTATGGTAGCCTGACCTCAAGTCTACTTTTGAGAACACCCTCGCTCCCTGGAGCTGGTCAAACAAATTATCAATCCTCGGCAGTGGATACTTGTTCTTTATTGTCACTTTGTTCAATTGCCGGTAATCAATACACATTCGCATCGAGCCATCTTTCTTTTGCACAAATAACACAGGTGCTCCCCAGGGGGAAACATTGGGCCTCATAAAGCCCTTCTTAAGAAGGTCTTGCAACTAATCTTTTAACTCTTTTAACTCTGGCGGGGCTATACGATAGGGTGGAATAGAGATGGGCTGAGTTTCCGGTGGCAGATCAATACAGAAATCAATATCCATGTCGGGTGGCAGGCCCGCCAGGTCTAAAGGGAAAACCTCAGGAAACTCCCGTACAATAGGGACTGATTCAATAGAAGGGACTTCTACGCTGGAATCACGAACATAAGCCAAATAAGCTAGCTGCCGGTAATCAATACACATCCGCATCGAGCCATCCTTCTTCTTTACAAATAGTACAGGCGCTCCCCAGGGGGAAACACTGGGCCTGATAAAACCCTTCTCAAGAAGGTCCTGCAACTGATCTTTCAACTCCTTTAGTTCCGGCGGGGCCATACGATAGGGTGGAATAGAGATGGGCTGGGTACCCGGTGCCAGATCAATACAGAAATCAATATCCCTGTCGGGTGGCATGCCCGGCAGGTCTGAAGGAAAAACCCCAGGAAACTCCCGTGCAATAGGGACTGAATCAATGGAAGGAACTTCTGCACCGGAATCACGAACATAGGCCAAATAAGCTAGACACCCCTTCTCGACCATACGTCGAGCCTTAACATAAGAAATAACAGTGCGAACGGAGTGGCTTGAGGTACCCTTCCACTCTAATCGGGGTGATTCTGGCAAGGCTAAGGTGACAGTCTTAGCATGACAATCAAGAATAGCATGGTATGGGGACAACCGGTCCATCCCCAATATGACATCAAAATCTACCATATCCAAGAGCAACAGATCAACACGGGTCTCAAGACCCCCAAATATAACTACGCGCGAACGATGCACCCGATCGACTACAATAGAGTCACCCACTGGTGTAGCCACATAAACTGGAATATCCAGAGCATAGGCGGGCACGACCAAATACGGTGCGAAGTAGGAAGACACATAGGAATATGTAGATCCGAGGGTCAAATAATGCTGAAGCACCTGCGCCACGCACGAGAATAGTACACTGTAATCACGGCGTACGATGCCTCTGCCTGCGGCACGGGCGGTAAAGCATAGAAACGGGGATCGGCACCTCCCCTACGAGGCTGCGTCTCTGGGACGACCATCAACTGGCTGACCTCTACCTCTCGCCTGGACGGTCTCCGCCTCTACGGTCTCGACCTCCGCCTCTATAATCCCTACCCCCGCCTGCGGGCTGGTGGGCGGTCGAGGGTCGGTCGGGGCACCGAATCGTAGGACGAGGACCTCGGCTGCCGAGAGTTGCCCGCTGCTATGGGGCAATTCCTGATAAAATGACCCGGGTCGCCACAACCGTAGCAACTCTTGGGCTGATGGGGCTGCTGGCCCTGACGACACGAATGGCCTCCACGAACGCTGCGAAGAGGCCGAGCACTAATAGGAGGCCGGTCCGAATAATACCCCGAGAACCACGATCACCGATCCACCCCTGCGAAGCCCGAAGGGCGGAATAAAAAGGCCTGGAAGACTGACCTCTATCAAAGGACTCTCTGCTACCAGAGGAAGAACCACCAAATCTACCTGAATGACGAGGCCTCTTATCCGAAGAATAACCGCCTCCCCTAGCAAGAGCCATCTCAACTCTGCGTGCTGCATTGGCCGCCTCCTGAAATGATATGTCACTCCCCACGCCCATAGCCATCTGGAGTCTAATCGGATGATTAAGCCCATCTATAAACTTGCGTACCCTCTCCCGCTCAGTGGGAAGTATCACTGCTGCATGACGAGCCAAGTCGATAAATCTCGTCTCATACTTGTGTAGCTGTCATAGTGCCACGATGGAGGCGCTCAAGCGCCTCCGAAGTAAATCCCGTCGAGTAGCGAGGAGAAAGCTTCTCCATAAATAGTTCCGCAAGCGGGTCCCGTGATAGAGGCGGGGACCTGCGCTGGTCGAGTCGAGCAATAATCTCTCCACGCAAGTCTTGGCGGATCCTGCAAGTACGAAAGTACAAAAATCAACTCCGTTTGTCTCCACGATCCCCGTAGTCTTGAGAATCTCATGGCAGCTGAATAAAAAGTCCCGAGGATCCTCTGATGTGGCTCCGCTGAAAGTAGTGGTAAATAGCTTGGAGAACCGATCAAGCCTCCATGACGAATCGGAAGTCATGGCCGTTCCATCGCCGGCGTGAGCCGTGGTACTCGGCTGAGTAGCCACGGTGGGCCGAATGCGGTGCTCGAGGGTGAGGAGGCTGCGGCTCGGAGTATGAGCGATAGGAGTACGGGCCCTCCTCCGGCCGAGAAGTAGGCGGGGCAGCGATAATAAACCCGCTACGGTAATGCTGTCCGTGAATCCCGCTATTCCGATCAAGGCATCCCGGAGATGCGGGGTAATTAAAGCCTCTCATGGGACCTGAGCTCGGGCCCACTGGAGCTGCCGGAATCGGAACCTCCTCGTCGATCTCAATATGGGGCTCCACCTCTGGGGTAGCTGCCGGGGGCTGAGCTCTGCCCCTACCACGGCCTACGATACGGCCTCGACCCCCGCCCCTCACAGGAGCTGTCTGGGGCTCAGGCTGCTGGTCGGCGGACGAAGAAGTGCGTGTCCTTACCATCTTCGAAAGGACAGAATAGAAATTCAATCGGTAATTGAGGATCAAGTAGCACGACAAGAAAGAACAAATGAGAGACTTTTTCCTAACTCAATAGACTCTGAAGGACAAGAACGGACGTCTCCGTACCTACCTCTCAAACTCTACTAAGCTTGTTCGTGAGTGGTGAGACCTATGTAACCTAGAGCTCCTGATACCAACTTGTCACGACCCGGATTTTCCCCCAATATCGGGATCGTGATGGCGCCTACTCGTGGTAGCTAGGCAAGCCACTGTATTCATACTATTCTATTTTTAACACAATTTTAATTAAATAAATGCGGAATACTTTATCGAATATGGAAATAATAAATCACACGGTAAAAATCATACTGAAATCCTCTACCCAAGACTTGGAGTCACCAACTCACAAACTACTATGGAATACTACACATAAAGTCTGAAGGAAATATAACATAATTCTGTTTGTCTCGGAACAATGAGACTACAGCTATTAACATAATTAAAGAAAGAGACGCCGGGCCTGCGGACGTCTGCAAGCTACCTCGGTCTCAAATGTGATCAACTCCCACGCGATCTATTTATTGCTGCTGCTGCTGCTCCTGATCGTAACCTGGACCTGTGCAAAAACGCACAGAAGTGTAGCATCAGCACAACCGAACCCCATGTGCTGGTAAGTGCCTGGCCTATCCCGGCGAAGTAGTGACAAGCCTAGGACCAGACACTCGCATAAACCTGTGCAATTCAATATATATATGTGTACCACAAAATAACAAGAAATAATCAAGTAATAACACAATAAGGGATATCTTAAAGAATTTAACAACTAACCACAGTTAATAATTTCACAAAGAAAACAAAGTATAATGTAAACACGAACAATATCACTTCAAGAAATAACAAGCGATTGCACGGCATCACCCTTCGTGCTTTTACTCTCATCCTCACCAAATAAACAAATAAAGTACACGGCATCACCCTTCGTGCTTTTACTCTCATCCTCGCATCCATAGTACGGCATGATCCTTCGTACATGGTTCAATAACAGGGCACGGCATGATCCTTCGTGCATAATCAATAAATAAACATGGCACGGCATTAAGCTTCGTGCATAAATAAATAAACATGGCACGGCATCACCCTTCGTGCATTATCACTCTTCCTCACCCAAATAACAATCACAGTTAAGGGCAGAGAAAGAAACAACAATAATTCATAATTTGTCCCATCAAGGGCAAACAATAATTATCTTCACAACAAGTCCCAACAAGGGAGAACAACAACGATTCACCTATAATATATCTCAAAATATCATTTTCCAACGACTCACGGTCATACTAGACGCCAATGTATGGATGCTCGTCACCACAGGCCCATACACCGCACTCGATCACATAACACATAACACATAATCCTATTTCCTCAAGCTAGGATAGAACAAACACTTACCTCGAATGCTTATGAACAATCCAATCCGTGGAAATGTCTTTTCTTTCAATTTGGCTCCAATCCAACCGTATCTATACACAATTGATTTAATATCATCAATTCTACTCAACAAACTAATTCTTAATACCAAATAACACTTTTACAACATTCTGCCATGAATAGTAAATTTCAACCCCGGGCCCACATGATCGGAATTCGGGGTTAGGACCAAAATCCGGTTACCCATCCCCCACGAGTTCACGTATATAATTTGTTTCAAAATCGGACCCCAATTCGAGGTCCAATTCTCCAATTTATGAAAAACCCTATTTTCTAACAAAAACAAGAATTTTACCATGAAAACATTTGATTTCTAATGAAAAACATGTTTAATGATGTTAGGAATTGAAAGAATTAAGTAAAAAGTGACTTACAATCGTTTTGATGAAGAAGAAATCCTTGAAGAGTCGCAAATGGGTGTTTTGGTTTTGTGAAAAATGAAGAAATGACTGAAATTCGTGTTTTTCAGGTCTCTCGTGTTCGCATTTGCGAACATGGGTTCGCAATTGCGAACCCCGACCAATTTCTGGAGTTTGAAAAATAAGCTAAGAGTGGAAAGTTCGCATTTGCGAACATTTGTTCGCATTTGCGAACCAGGCTCCTTCGCATTTGCGAAGAAGGCTTCGCAATTGCGAAGCATGGCTAGCAGTGGAGGCATCGCATTTGCGAAGAATGCTTCGCATTTGCGAAGCATGGCTGGCAGTGCAGGGACCTTCGCATTTGCGAAGCCTGGCTTAACAATGAAGGCCTCGCATTTGCGAGGTTATGTTCGCATTTGCGAACCCAAGCCGTCCTGGACGCCCTTCGCATTTGCGATCAAGGGTTCGCATTTGCGAACCCTGCCTTGATCTGTCACCTTCGCAATTGCGAGAAATACTTCGCAATTGCGAAGCCAACAGCTGGGTGAAAAACCAGCAGTGCAAAATTCAGAATTTCATCCAACGGCCTATCAAATCTTTACCCGAGCCCCCCGGGCTCCAAACCAAACATGTACACAACCTCAAAAACACATTATGGACTTGTTCGTGCGATCATATCGCCAATATCACTTCGTTTCAATCAAATCAAGCCCCAAACTCATGGTTTTCATAGTTTTGATTTTCAAAACTTCTTAACTTGGAACTCAAGGTCCAAAACATCTCAAACGACATCCAAATGTCACCAAACTTTACAGAAATCACATACATAATATTTAAGACTTGTACCGGGCGTCGGAACCAAAATACGAGCCCGATACCAATGTCTATCAATTTATTTCCTTTAATAATTGCATCAAAAACAATTTCACATAAAAATTCATAACTTGGGCTCTAGGCCTCCGAATTCGACTCCGGACACATGTCCAAGTCCCATATTTTCCTACGGACCTCTCGGGACCATCCAATCTCGGGTCCGGATCCGTTTACCAAAAATGTTGACCGAAGTCAACCATATCAATATTAATATCATTTTTATCCAAATTTCTCATAGAATTCATATTTTCTATCACAAAATCTTTCCAGCTACATGCTCGGATCGTGCACGTAAATCGAGGCAACATAGAATGAGGTTTTCAAGGCCTCAGAAGCTCGAAATTATTAATAAAATAAGTGATGACCCTTTGGGTCACATATGTACTGCTGCGGCGCGCAGCCCGATCCACTACTAGTCAGCTAATATGCAATCACAGCCTCGCAGGCTCAAAAGTAGTTTGAAAACATCTTTTATCATTTTTCGGTTGAAAACAGAAATATCAAGTTCCAGAGATTTGGAAATAACATGATAACAGAAATAGCCGCGGACTAGTAGTAAACTAGCATGTCAATATGATAAGACAATGATAACGATCCTCGCGGGATCCAATAAGTGGCTCACGGCCCACAAGTATACTCAACCGCCCACGAAGGGGGTTCCTCGGCTCAAGAGTGGCCATTATCACAATATATAATATACAACCATCCGAGAAGGAGGTTCGACGGCTCGAGAATAGCCTAATATCATAATACGGTATCAACAAGTCGGACTAAGTCATAGTCCCAAATCACAATCGACCCCGCACTCGCAAGAGAGTACGTGTCTCGCCGCTATACGGCGGCACAAAGTGGTATACCGGGGTTTCGAACCCGCTGGTCATCACCCGCATCTATTACTCGCCTCAATACGACGCGACGACTACTCCGTAATGCCCTTGCCATGAGAATCAAGCTCCGCACGCGTAGAATCTGATCAAATACGGTAGAAATACAACAAATTAGGCCAATGGGACGACACCCGATCAATACAACTCAATTTACATCAAAATTCCCAAAGTTGCCAAAACTCGGCTTTCGGTACGCTTCTCGAAAAATTACGAAAGTCACATATTCGGAATCCTCGTCTCGATACGAGTCTAAGCATATCAATTTTACCAAATTCGGACTCCGTTTGCCCATTCAAAACCTTGATTTTCTAAAGTTCAAGCCTAGGGCTAAATCCTCCATAAATTACCCCAAATTCCTCCATTTTCATGATATAATTGCATAATATTACCAATACTAATCATAGTTTAAGTCCATAGTTGATTACCTTATGATTTCCCTTGAGTTTCTCATCAAAATCGCCCAAATCGCCTCTAAAGCCGAGACTCAAATGTGTGAAATGTTTCTGAAATTTTCTAACTTCTGATACACTTAACTCACTGCGATTTTCGCTTCTGCGGATAAAATTCCGCTCCTACGAGTCCGTATCCGCGACCGGAGGGTCGCTTCATCGATTCCCGGCCTAGCCGGCCAATTCCGCTTCTGCGAGAAAAGGACCGCTTACGCGCGTCCGCTTCCGCGATTGAACCCCCGCTTCTGCGAAAACTCCCGCTTCTGCGCACCAGAGTCCGCTCCTGCGGACTCGCCCAGGCGGTCAAGAATCCGCTTCTGCGGACTTTCCCCTTTTTCATCAAGTCCGCTTCTGCGGTCACCCACTCGCACCAGCGACGCCGCTTCAGCGGAAAAGATTCCGCTTCTACGAAAATAAGCGCTTATGCGCTCCTCAGTCCGCTCCTGCGGACTCGCCTCCGCGCCCACATTTCCGCAGGGGCGAAAATGACAGAACCAGAATACTTCAACCTGCAATTTCCATGATTTTCTTCCGTTTAACCATCCGAAAACACCCGGAGGCCCCCGGGACCTCATCCAAACACACCAACACACCCTAATACCTTATTCGAACTTGTTACAATCCTCAAAACGCATCTAACAACATCAAAAATTCATAATTCACATCGAATTCAAGCCTAAATTCCTTAAAACTTTCCGAATTACACATTCAATCAAAAACCCGACCAAACGACGTCCGAATGACCTGAAATTTTGCAGGCACATCCAAAATCACCTAACGGAGCTACTGCAACTGTCGGAATTCCATTCCGACCCCGGATCAAAATCTCACCTACCGTTCGGATTTCGCCAAAATTCAACCTTAGCCAATTCAAGCCTATTTCTACACCGGGCCTCCAAATTCAATTCCGATCGCTCCCCTAAGTCACAAATCACCTCCCGGAACTAACCGAATCATCAGAATCCGATTCCGAGCCCTCTAACCAAATAGTCAACTCCAGGTTGACTTGCCTTATTCAAGTTTCCTTCAAAAAGGCTATATGCCTCATTTTCAATCCATTTCACTCCTAACTCACCCAATAGACTCTAACACTGATATAAAATCATAAAACATGTTTTTACAACATAACGGGATGGTAATTCCCGTGACGACGGGCCGGGTCGTCACAGTTACCGAGTGGTATGTGGGGTGATCCATGTTATTTATAAACCTAGGACCATCTCCCTTCTTTACTAGTTTACTTTTTCAAGAATTTTAAAGTTGTTCAGTTTTCAGTTTCTTTAACTTCTTCTTTTATTTCAATTATTTGCACCTATTATGCAAAAATCTCTCATTTACTTGTCCAATTTTAAATATAATTTTCTTCCCAAACTTCCGCCTCTTTTACTTCTTTTTTTTTTTTATTACTTGCATCCATTATTTGACCCCTTCCCCTTACTTGTATATCCTTTTCTTTTAAAAATTATGAAATTGCCTACTTACAAATTTCAGCATTCTTGTAACTTTTATACTTCAGTTGTTTGCAATTGTTACGTGAAAGCTATCTTGTTTGCTTGTTTACTTGTTATATTTAAAGTCACAATTCTAGCGTGGACGGGAAATACACTAGTGGATCTTAAAGGGTGCCTAACACCTTCCCCTCGAGATAATTTCAAGCCCTTACCCAACCTCTGATTTTCCAAATCAAACTCATTTTTTAGTGTCCTAATGGACTTAATCATTAGGTGGCGACTCTTCTAAATTGCAAACCCAATTCCCAAAAGGAAAAGAGTTATCGTCCCAAATGTCATAAACCCGATTTCGCGAGAAAAATGGGGCATCAACACATATAACTACAAATTAAAGTAGGAGAAAATTCGTATGATATTCTTGAGAAAGATTGTATCGTGCTCTCTTATAATCGTAAAATCTCGTTGTGATTATACAGTATAACTTTGTTGCAAATCTCTTATAATTGCAAATACGCATTTCAAACTTCATATTTTTGCTTTCAATCCATAAAGAACAGCCGATCTCTTCAAATTGCAAATGTAACATGTATTTCAATGATTTATTTTAAAATCTTTATTAAAGAGAGTGGGCCCCACTCTTTGTATGACTAAGCCAACTATTATTCTTGGCATGTCACATATATGTGAGCTTCAAGAGTCATATTTTTGTGATTTTGTAGGCTGCTACGTTAATGATTAAATCCTTATCCAATAATTACCTACTTATTTCCTTAATAGCGTTAATTTCCTATTAACCAATAATTATCCAATGAGTATTGTATTGAGTGTGTTGAGTATTGACACGGTAAAAGATAATCTAAGACGGTGAGGTTGAGTACTCTCAGAGTGTGAGTATATGAGTTCATCACTAAGAAGCATTGCATTTGACATACGTACTTGAGATATATGCATAGAGATGCATTTCCTTTTGTTGCCCGATTTGGTGACTTTCATGATTTTATTGTATCTTGACATGCAGTCATTGAAATATATTTTCCTCATGCAATCTGAAAATGAAATATTTACTTGATGTAAGGTTTTTGGGGAAAATTTTAGTTATCAAACTTACTCATATTCTTGACGATTTCGGTAAAGGATTTGAGTTTTTACTTTTATACTTGAAAAGTGGAACTTATTACAAAAATGATGAATAAGTTGAGCATTATGAATTCCGAGTTATTTCTTTTATTATTTGCTTTGTGTTATTATGAACTGTTCTTGGCTATTAGTGTTGGGCCCGACCTTTGTACCAGTCTGTCACTACTTTTATCATAAGGTTAGGTTTGTTACTTATCAATATATGAAGTTGATTGTACTGATACTACAATTCTGCACATTGCGTGCATATGTTGGTCGTTGTTGTTGATGTGTTCGATGGTTGCTGGATTTGAAGATTTATCTGCATTCCAGTTGTAGCTGCCTCTTGTTTATGGTAGCCATAGATTTATGAAAATTATGTTTTATGCATTTTTTAAACAGAAGATGTATATACTTCGTATTTGCTTTGTAAATTCTATTCTTAGAAGCTCCTGATTAGTAATACCAGTCCTTGGGAAATGTATAAGATTGAGATAATTCCTTTGTCTAATTATTTTTTTTGTTAAATTATTGAAATTAAATAATTATTAATTGGCTTCCCTGGCGGGTTAAATTACGTATCATCACGATTAGTGAATTTTGGATCGCGATATTTCTTCTGTGATAAGCTAATACCTACTTTCTTACTTTCCGAAACTGATATCTTTGCATACTATGTTCTATTGAGAAATAAGATTTCTCCCCTATATGCTTGAGACCGCCAAGATGCACATTATGTGCATCAATTTGCACATTTGGTAGTAGGAATGGCAAACGGTGCGGGGCGGTGCGGTTTTTTAGCATTTGCGGGGCGGGGCGGGGCATAATTTTTTTTAAAAAAAATTAACGCGGGGCGGTGCGGGTCGCGGGTTGCCATGAGTTGTTCAATTGATTATCTTCTTAGTATATAAATTTTATATATCATCATACTAACATTATCTATATATAATAACAAATAACATAAAAATAAAATAAATAAATAAATATGGTATAATTGATTAAAATGCACCGATAATATAATAATATTTACACCGTCAATGTACACAATCCTTACAAAATTAGTACAAGAATTAAATAAGAAAATGGAAATTTGTACATACGCTAACATGTGTGAACTTACAAATGTATGTTAACTGAATTGCTATGCAGTTAAACTTAATGCAAACGTGTATATTTTCAAATCAATTTCGTTTGGGTGAGATATATACTTTCGAATTATAATATTATGATAATTATTCTACAAATTTATCACCCAAAATATATACCCTCGTTATACCAATTCACTAGGCAACTTGTGATGAACAGACGATGGAATATTACCTAACAATATCTAATACAAATATAAAAAAAATTACTTGGTTTACTAGATCGGATTAAAAAAATTAAAAAACATTAAAAAATATATATGCGGGGCGGGGCGGGGCGGTTAAAATTAAAAAAATTTGTTTTGCGGGGCGGTGCGGTGCGGGTTGGAGTCTTCGCGGGTGTGCGCGGGTGTGCCCCGCAACCGCCCCGCCCCGCACCGTTTGCCATCCCTATTTGGTAGTTGTTCAATCGTGTTTGAATGTACTAATTAGTTTGAATTGCTCCTCTTATTAGTAATTTTCCGGCGTAGATTGAGTAGGATATGATTTATATTGTCCACCTACCTTGTTGTATCTCTCCTCGCTAATTTTGGGATTACTGAATCACAGACAAAAAAATAGTGTAACACTTCCGATTTTAGTTGGTTGCATATCTTGCTGTCACCAAAATAGTGTTCCACTTTCGGAGAAGTTTTATTTTGTGTCTCATACAACTGATACTAGTTGTATAAGATGGTTTTTTGTCTTACAAATTTGTGGACTCCAATCTTATATTTTTGGATCCACAAAATTATGAGACAAAAAAGTTGCCTCATACAACTAATGTTAGTTGTATGAGACAAAGAATAAAAAATTTCGGAGAGAGAGAAGAAGAAAAAAGAAAATGGTGTAACTAAATCCATTAACTGAAGACACTAACAAAGAAAATGGAGCCTTTTAAGATGGAATGTATATAATTTGTATGTAATCTTTGTTTAGCGCGGGTAATATACAAAATTAGAACATTTATGGTAAATAAGTTTTACGTATCGTATAGGAACGAAAAATCCCTTTTTCCTTCGCACTTATTGCCCTTAAGTGTATGAAAACGTTTTGTTGCACTTCAAACCTTTTGACCTTAAGTGCATCTAACATATAACTTTTTACTTCATACTTATTGGCCTTAAATGCATGAAATTATTAGTTGTACTTCAAACCTATTTGGTCTTAAGTGCATCTGTAGTGCAATATTTTTATTTTAGACTATATAAGTCTGAAGCTGATCTTAAAATGGTAGGCTTGCAAAAGATTTTGCAAAGCGAATATAAGTTCAATTATAACCCCAAAACCAGGGGGATTTGTATTTATACCCAGTTTTTGGGTCACCTTTTAACCTATACCCGCTTTGTAAAAATAATTGCAAGCGTATCTATTTTTTTGGTAACTTCAGAAATACGGGCCTGAAGTAGCAAGAATTTATGTTTGAAGTTTGAACTTCAGAATGTTTTGCCTAAAGTGTGACCTTATCAAAGTAAAACTTCAGATATTTTCGTCTGAAGTTTGGCCTGACTTGCAAAAGTAATCAAAAAAACTTTAGTTCATAGTGCAAACTTCAGACAAATTAGTTTGAAATTCTTTAGTTTGTAGTGCAAAGTTCAGACAAATTAGTTTGAAAATCTTCAGTTTGTAGAGCAAACTTCAAACAAATTAGTCTGAAATTCTTTAGTTTGTAGTGGAATAAACTTTAGTTTCCGAAGCATGTTAGTCTTCAGTTGGAACATTCTAAACTTAACGGTCATGTAGGATCCTACGAAAACGATTTTATTCTGCCTATGCTTGAGACGTTGGAGTTAAGATTTTGTGTTGATGTTGATTCTGTTAATATTGTATCTCCAAAGCTTGTGAAACTCATTTGATGTTGATTCTGTTAATATTCTCAAACTTCAGTTGATGCTCTATGCATATGTGGTATAGAGTTTTCTTTATGTCGGCGTCGCCGTGATGATATTAATAAAACGTCGATGACAATCGGAAAGACGATTATTCTAGACATCAAAAAGAGAATTATACCGTTGTTGAAGAAGTCAAATAGCAGCAAGAGGATTTTTTGCTTAGACTTGAACTTATCCCTTGATGAGAATGTTGATTTGAAGTTATGGTCGACGGCGCCGGTTTCATCTCCGATTTTGCGATGCTGTTAAAATAAGAAAAAGAGGAGGAGGAAGAAAGAAGCGCATATGTCGCACATTTTGAAGTTGTCAAATTAGGGTATAGATTAAATAATTTTAAAAATAGGCAGAATACATAAAATAACACATGAGCTTGTACCCAAATTCCTGTTACACACTTGTTGATCACGGGGAACCTTTTACACACTCAACCTTTTAAAAGTGTGTCAGTTACACACCATTTTGATTACATGGCGAGAGCGTATTTACACACAAATTAGGCGAGTGAATAGGAAAAAAAAATCTGTGAACTCTCGTGTGTAACTGACGCATGTCCATTGTTTTTAATTAAAAACATCATCTTCTTCGTCAAGAGCTTAAACAAACAACCAGCTCTTGCAATAATGGAGAAATTATTCCCTTTTCTTTTTCTCCAAAATCTCACCATATAAAGCTTCCCTCCCTCTCCCATAGAAAACAAGCAACCAGTTTGTTGCTACCCTTCCCCCTTTTCCCATTTTTGTCTTGTTCCCCACTCATTTTCCCATCTTCCATGTCCACCATTTTAAGAATAACAATAATATAAAATAGCTTTGGAAGAAATTGGTAAAGAAAGTTAAAAGAAATCTATATCAAGAGAATTTTATAAATCTGGGTTTGAATCTATACCACGAATCGAGCAACCGTGAATTTGGCCATAACCAACTTTAATGGAGTTTTGAGTTTTGCGTTATATTTCTTGTGTTAGATTTGAATCTAGACTCATAAACTCGTGATTAATGTACTTGAGTTCCTAATTTTGCTTTATAATATGAAGGTGATAAAATGTGAATTTTTGGTGGTGTCTGGCGTCAATCTCCCATGGAAAAGAGAAAGATATGAAAAGGAGAAGACGGTTAAGAGGTATAGGTGTAATTTTAAGTGTTTTATTTTTTTAAATAAAAAATAGTGACATGTGTCACTATATGATTGGAGCGTGAAATCACACATGTTTTGGAAAATTGGTCAAGAAAAATGTAGTGTGTATTTGACACACTTTTAAAAGGTTGAGTGTATAAAAGGTTTCCCGTGATCAACAAGTGTGTAACTGAGATTTGGGTACAAGTTTAGGTGCTATTTTATGTATTAGAATTTTTACTTACCTATACCATATATCAAACCTTATTAGTTTGTTAATTACCCGCCCAGTCCATATTTTACCTATAAATTTTATACCATTCGATTATTAGGCATTAAAAGGGCAGAATATTCTCTAAAAACGGGCTAAAATTAAGGAGAGAATCTTGGTGTTAATTGATTCTATATTAAATTTAATTTTTAAAAAGGGAAAGGAGATTTCTCATCTACGTATTTTTCCCTAGAACTACAATTCAAATTCTCGAAAAAAAAGAACGAACAATTCAAATTTTCGAGTTTCAACAACTCAAAGTTAAAAAAAAATCTGTTCTTTCATATATGTTCCACCATTGATAGCCATTAAAAAGCTTGAAAGTTTTGAATTCAAATTTGGGTTTTTAAAAATTATTATTTGTTTGGATTGAGTGTTGTTGTAAATAATTCGGAATATGTTTAGGAGTTTATATCTCAATTTTGAGGGGATGAAGATTAGACTTGGTTTTAACTGAATTTCAGATTCAAACTCGAAGAAGAAGAAGAAGAAGAAGAAGAAGAAGAAGAAGAAGAAGAAAGAAGAAGAAGAAGAAGAAGACATATTTTCAAAAATTGTAGATAAATTGTAGTTAAATTGTAGAATTGTAGATACATTGTAGATGAATTGTAGATTGGGAAGACTAAAATTTCTACAAATCTTCTACAAATATGTCGAAAATATCAATTATGCTACAATTGAAATGAGAATTTGGATATTAAAATTCAATGTATCTATTTTGAGGATATCTATAAATTGTAGATTATTTGTATTCTGATTGTAGATGCATTATTTTCTGTTTTAAGAAATCCAAAACGACTAAAGCTTCTATAAAATCTTCTGCAAAAAATAGTCTACAATTTATCTATAATTTTTATAATTTGACTACAATTTGACTACAAAATATCTATAAATTCTGGAAATATGTCTTCTTCTTCTTCTTCGAGTTTCAATCGACCGTGTTAACCAGTAACCTTCAATCACTACCCAAAAAAAAAGAGGTCAAAGAATTTTGAACTCTCTGCCAATATTATTTTCAGTGGGGAATTCAAGCAGTTCGATCAAAGAATTTAGTATTTTCTTGTGAATCTAAAAATATGATATTCTTCGACGGTAGTGGGTAGTTGGAAATGATCAACGAGAGGAATCATATGAGCATCGTGAGTTAGTGAGGTAGTATATTACCTACCTTTCCTCATCGTCAAGAAAGTTAAAGACACCAAAAAATGAACAAATTTGCATGCCATCAAATGGTAGATCTATTTTTTCGATGTTAAATCTTTGGTTGATTCATTAATGTTGGATATATCATTGCCACATGCTACAAGGACAAGATTCTACTTTCAAAATCTCATTGGCATCAACGAATAAAAGGAAAGGCGTAAAAAAATATTATTTGTGCAACTTACTAAAAAAAATAAAATAGTGGCTACATTAAACAACTTTTTTTCCCTTTGTTGCATTTTTCTTTGGGATAGTTTTGTGTGTGTTGTAAACAGTTGAGATGAAAGGAAAGAGAAAGTGGAAAGATACAGTCACATAATTATTCCTAATATAAATGAACCATTAATTATATCCCTAATTTGAATTATGGTATATAAATGATAATTTTGTATGATTAAATGTAATAAACACAAACCTTAAACATTAAGGGTAATAATGTTTGATATATGGCATAAGTAGGTAAAAATCTCTTATGTATTCTATCTTAATATAAATATCGGTTAAATGAGAACCACCAAATAAAGCGTCTCATGCGGAAATTACACTAAATGCTTATCACTCTCAAACTATTTACCCGGATTTGCCCATTTAGAAACTAATTACAATTTCTACCTAGACAATCAAAAATTATTACTCGTACTGGAAAGGAAAATGAAAGCATTAAAAAACATGTTATTCCACCCTTCCTTATTCATTCCTAAGAAAAACAATTCTAAAGCAAAGAAGTTGGTGAAAAACTGGTTCTAGCTATTGACTTGAAAAGACATATTTTAATTTTTTTTTGGTAAACTCACCAGAAAATAGTTCCGCATCTCACACATCATATATTTTATTCTAACTTCATAAATAACTATATATGTTAAAAAGTTGGAAAAATTCAATCAGAAAGAAGAAGTTCTATCTTATATTTGAGTGTTTCCTTTCTTCCTCTCCTCTCCTCTCATACAAAACTTAAATCTTCAATACCTTATTCACCACAAATAAAGAAGGAAGAGGAAAAATACAAGAATTTGTTTCCCATGTGGTTTCTCATTGCCTAGTATTTGCAAAGGTAGGTTTTAACTTTTGTGGTATTATTTTTTCTTTTTTGTTGTTTCTTGATCCGACAGTTTATTGAAAATAATAATTCTAACTTCGCAAGATACGGGTAAAGTCTGTATAGACATTAACCTTCCCAAACCTCACTTATGAAATTATACCAAAATACTTTATAATAATAATAATATAGTACAATATCTTGAAATACCTTATTATATTAATATGTGATACACTATTTTTTTATTTGAACCAGAGAGAAGAAGACGAATTTGTATTATATACCCAAATAGTATACAAATATACTATTTTAGTATACAATTCATTCCAACTATATACCCTATTAGTATAAGTATATACTATATTGGTATTATATGCTAGTTAAAATATTTTTTGATTGTATTAGCTGCATTTAATCGGTACAATATTTAATTTTTTAATAATGATAATATAGTACAATATCTTGAAATACCTTATTATATTAATATGTGATACACTATTTTTTTATTTGCTCTTTATGTATGTGTGTTATGTAATAGTAGTATAGTCATATAGTTGCCGAAAATTAACTAGTAAAACTGTATACCATGTTGGTATAGCTATATGTCATATTGGTATCATATGGTAGTTTGAACATTATTTTGGTTGTTTTAGCTGCATTTTAAGTGAGTTGAATTATGAAATTACTTATATCAACATGAGTTGCAATAATGCTGGAATTTTTGGGTGTTGATGGACATAAATTATGTGTATTAATAGTTTTTATAGTTATAGGCAATTGTTGGAACGACCTCATACAACTATATACCCTCTTAGTATACGAAATGAGCAAATTATTTTGCGAATATTTAACTAGCAATATGAGCATGTAATTTTCTCATACTTTTATTGCGTCCTTTAATGTTTTGGTAGAGTAGTATAGTCGCAGATAATTGTAGCAATATTCTAGAGAAATCATATGCTCTGTTGGTATACATATATACCATATCGGTATCACATGTTACTAGAAGTCTTTTTCGCTACTTATACTTTTGTTCTATTTTTAATATTTTATATCATTTTTATTCTAACTAGTATATATGTAGATTTGATTGTTGTAGATTATACTTTCTTGCTCTATAACTGGTTGTATTACTGCTAATGATATAGTATGCATTGATATTTATAGGGAAGGAGATCAAGGTTGTATGACAATCACGTGTTGATTCTTAGAATCTAATTATGTAATTTATGGTGTTCAACAGTAATCAATGTGATATTCGGTGCATTAGATCAAGTGACAACTGATATATTTCAGTTTACTAATTTAATTTAAAAAATGAGAAAGAAAAATAAAATAAAAGGTATATTGTACTAGTTATATTAAATAAAGGTGAACAAATATTTACTATATCAATTATTTTTCTTATTGTATAAAAAAAGAATGATAAAAAATAATAAAAATAGTAAATAAAATTAGATTATGAAGAGAAAAAGAATATAAGAAAAAACTAAATGAAATTAGAAAAGAAAAAAATGGAAGAAAACGAGAAAAAAGAAAAGCAGAAAAGTAAAAAGAAAAAGAAAAAGAAGAAGAAAAGAAGCATTGAAATAAAAAAAGAATTAGAGAATAAAGAAAAATTCTCTACAAAAAGTATTATGGGTAGGAAATGTTATAGTTTATGGGTAGAAAAATAAATGGGTAGATAAAAGTAAATAATTTTATTTTTGTGGGTAACTGTGTCAAACTCCCTTTTTACAAATCGGATATAGAGGCAAAAGCCCGTTTTGGGCCCATTTACATTTGAACCGAAATAGTAAAAGGGAGACAGCCCATAATATTCGGCCCATGTGACGACCGAGCCCTCAGTCTTTTCACCTTCTAAAGCTTTCTACTGCTCACTTTCAGCAAAAATGGCGTTAAGTGCAGCAATGCTACGGACCGGCGGGGTTTGGAGGTGGGGGTGGGGGTGGGGGTGGGGTTTGGGGGTGGGGGCGGGGGTTGGAGTGGGGGGTGGGGTGGGGGTGGGGGTGGGGGTGGGAGTGGGAGAAAAATAAAAAAAACGAAATTTAAAATTGCAAAAAAAAAAAACAAAAATTTTAAATTGAAATAAAAATAAGGTAAAAAAAAAATTTTGCGGGGAGGTGGGAGTGGGAGTGGGAGTGGGAGTGGGAGTGGGGGAGGAGGCATTAAACGAAAAAAAAAATAGAAATTTAAAATTTCAAGGGGTGGTTGGGGGCTGGGTGGTGCAGAAAAATGAAAAAAACAGAAATTTAAAATTGCAAAAAAAAAAAAACAAAAATTTTAAATTGAAATAAAAATAAGGTAAAAAAAAAAATTTGCGGGGAGGTGGAGGGTAGTAGGGTGGATGGAAAAACTAATTTTTTTTAAAAAAAACTTATTTTTGAAGAGGGGTGGGGTGGGTGGGTTGATGAGGTGAGTTGGTGAGGATGAGAAAGGTTGAGAAAGAGCTTTGGAAAATATTTTCCCTTCTTTTGATAAGGAAAACATTTTCCTCCAATTGAAGGAAAATGAATTGATAAGGAAAATGTTTTCCAAAACATTTAAGCCAACCAAACATGAGAAAATTGGAAAATGTTTTCCTTCATACCAAACACACCCTTTGTATTTGTATTTGTCATTGACCGGTCATTTTGGTTCTGTAGACGATCATAGTTGGGGAGGTTAGTACATTTGTTTTTTTATTTTTTTGTTTTTTTGTTTTTTTTTGTATTGTTTTGCATTTTATATAATATGGGACTGAGATGAGCTTAAATAGTGCAACATGAATAGTAAGGATTCATATAGTCGTCCTCAACTTGCTTGCGATCAAGGCATAGTTGTTGTTGTTGTGTTTGTCTGCACTTTGAAGTTAATATTGTATAGTTGGCAACCCTCAAGGGTTGGCGGCAAATAGACTTGAGCCTTGGGGTTTGCTCCCTTTCAAGGTCTCAAGTTCGAAACCCACTGGGTGCAAACAATTTCCGAGGCCATCGGACTGGGTAAAACCTGAATTAACCGTGGTGCACTTGCGGAAAACTCCTTGCTGAGAGCCTGTGCACCCCCGAGATTAGTTGGGGCTCGAAGAGACTCGGACACCCGGCGCCAAATAAAAAAAAATAAAATTGTATAGTTGGCACTGGGCTATTGTGTAACTACAAGATTTCAGGAATGTCAACTACTTTTAAAGCTATTTTGCATTTTGCATATAACATCAATCACTACTGAGTTGATATAAGCAACTCTTTAAAATCTTTGTCTGTGTGCTGCTTCCCGTATTTCGGTGCTTTTAGTTTTGTGTTCTCTCAAAAAACATACTAGCAGATATCCCTTTGGTTTGCGATATGGCATCTAGGAAATAAAGGTACTCTTTAATACTTAAACTTGATTTGGCTGTGTGGATCAGTTAAGTACATGTAGTCTCTAGTTAAACTTGAAGTTTAATCCATTGAATCCCTTAAGATTTCTGCTAATAGGATAGATTTATAGTACTGAAATAATAGGAATTGTTGAATCTTTGCCTGTTCATAGCAATTCGAGGCACAATAAGCTAAAATTCTCAAGAAATGTTCTGAAGTTAGCTGCCACTTAGGACTGCTGTAAACACATTTGGCTGACTTTATGTTCTGAGTAGTAGCAAGACTGATTAGCTTTCAATGGATATTTATATCGACAGAAACTCCTCTCTCTTCTTGCTGCTGCAGTCTCTGTTCCATATTTTTTTCTTTTCTATCTTTTTTTCCCTTGAGGATCAATGATAGACCGGGATCTGATCCTTGTTCCATTAAATGCCATTGTTCTTTACTACACTAACTGACTAACCATTTGTGATGCTCTTTACTTTGGTTGCTCATATTAACTAGGCAGACTTGTTTAGATTTCCCTAGTCCGTTACATGTGTGCATAACGTGAATACATGCTCTGAAGTTGTGTGTGAGGGATTGTTTGGATGTGGGATGGTGCTCTCTGGGAGGGAATGAGTGGAAGAATTTGCATCTGACTGCATTTCTTTTATGGATTGTGGTTGATGATGCAGGTCTCCCCTTTCAAGAGAGGCATAAGGAATGGACCAAAGGCTCTAAAACCCATTCCAGTGATTATTCGATGCAAGTAAGAGCCTTTCCAGCAAAAGTAAACCAGTTGTATTTGAAATGTTTAAACTTGAAGCAAAATCCGCAGAGTGTCATTTAACCTGTACACTCTTGAATCTAGAAGAGCTGATTTGAATTTCCTGAAAAAACATATATGCTTTTATGATCTCTGTTTTCATTAACCTAGTTTTCACGGGCAAGTTTTTATAATTTCAATATGAAATAACCTTAGCCAGTAGAAAATTAAAACAAACAAAATAGACCAATAGAGGAGGTTGTGCAACCAATGCATCCAAGAAAATTAAGATAGACTATTTAGATCACAACTCTGTGTATTGTGTTTACACATTGGATTGCTTAGCTTTTTTTCCTTTGTTCGTTGACGTGTTGTTGACTTTCTTTTGGATGTTTAATTAACTTTTTCTTTTTTCTTTTTATACTCCTGTAGTTCTTGAAATTTTATACTGATAAATGAATGGAAGCATTCAATGTGAGAACTTAAACCAAGGCAGTACTGTCTCATTGAAAAATTAACTGTTTGGAGACGTTCAGTTGTCTCCTATTTGTTCCTTCAGTTTAAACTAAACAATTTTTCAGTCCCAGTTGTCAATTGCAGGTCAGAAACATCTCTGATTAGGTCCTATTGTTGCTTATGATTGCCAAAATTGATTTGATTTTAGTTGAAGCACTTCAGGTTTAAAATTTTGCAACTGTGTTTTGAAGCAGATGACGGTTAAAAAGTTCTAAAATCATACGGTACAGAATTCATAGATAACGATGAACAGAAAGCATACTGTTAGTCATGCTGTAATCCTAACTCAAAAGTCATGAGTAGGTCTTTCCTTCGTAAAGTTGTTTGGTTGCTTTTCTAAATAGATGAAATTAAATTTTATGTGGTCTGAGGTGATATCTTGCTGGATTTAACATACAAAATATTATTAGTATGATCTCTTAATGTGTTTCTGATAATTTTCTATCATTGTATCCTTGTTTTGCTATTGTACAAATTCCACTGGAGCTGGTATTTCAAAGGGACTGTGTGATCTTTGCAGCGCGCCTTTGAGTTTGTAGTGATTATGATGCTTATCTATGTTTCCACTTAGGAAGGCAATGGCATAAAATCTGATGTTTCCTTCTACTAGTATCTATCAGTTTTATTTGAAATATTTTTGACAGAAAATGTAGAATATCAGCATGTGCTCCCGATTCTCTCTGCTTTTATGTCCTCCAGTTTCCTTTTTCTTGTTTCAAGTACCACAGTTATGCATAATAACACTGTTGACAACATGTTGATGCAAACAACTTTCAGGGCTTGTGGTCGAGTCAAATTGCCACATTTCTTTTGTTGCAGTGGGATTAAGCAGAACCATGGTGAAGAGAACAAGTCGGCCGGTTGATCATATTTAAGGAAACATCCAACATATCTAAATCCTCTTCTTTCTGGTGGAAAGTCATATCATACCGCATTCTGTAACAATAGTATAGTCGTTGCAACATATACTCAATTGCATGTTAAGTAGATAGCTCTTTGGTGCTAATTACTTTGGAATAAAGTAAACTCAATAGTGCTATAAACCTAACTTGATAAAGAAATAATACCAAGTCTTAGTCCTTCTTACCAAATGCTGAGTAGCTAGCTCTAGCTTTTTGTAGGGGGTCTAAAAATTTTATGAAAGTCATCATCAGTAATTAGCTTTTAAGTGATCAAATTGCACAATAATTAACACCATAATATTGAGTTTACTTTATTCCAAAGTAAATCACAAGGGTTGTGATAAAGTGATAAGTACTCATTCATCTTTGACCATAGGTTTTGAGTTTGAGCCCCTAGGCATAGAATTGCTTTTGTTAGGGAGCTTTTTACCTCCAACGTGGGACTTTCCGGTGCAAATTTGAATTTAATTGGACCTCAATGTAGGTGCCGGATGCGGGTGGAAAACCCAAATAAAAAATTAACACCATAATAGTTTGTATTCTCTTCCATCCAATGGCAAGAGGAACATTCCCTGCCATCAATTTCTTCAAAGATTCTAAATGATGAAAAGTAAAGACATTTTATATCCTTTCTACCCCTTAAAATTCAAGTGTTTTGTTTTTGCTTTGTTTTCTTAATCTCATTAGGTAAGGGTAAGGTCTGCGTACAAATTATCTTCTTCATATCTCATTTGTTGGATCAAATAAGGTTTTTTGTTGTTGTTGTTCTTAATCTCATTTTTACTTATGTAATCCGACAAAGGGTGTAAAATGTTTTCATGGAGAAAAAGAAAAGTTCAAGAGAAAAATATTCTTTTGGCCCTAGGTAAAGAAAAAAATGTACGTAATATTTTTCTTCACCATTTTGTTAGTTAATCAGCTCTGACTTGCTCAAAAAGGAAAAGAATCTAGTTTGCTACTCCATTTTCAACTTTGAATGTCAGCATTATAAGGTTTTCTTTTAACAAAATTTTAGGTTGTTATAATTGTATAATATAACAAAATAATTAGGGTTGATTTTTTAAAAATAAAACCGAAATGGAATCATAATTAATATAAAACGTAGTTTATACATAAAAAAATATTGAACCGTAATTTATATATGAAGTATATGGTTTAAGTTTAAAGTAACAACTCATTAAATTCTTTTTCTTTGGCGATCTTGAGTGACATAAGGTATTGAATATCTTTTTTAGATTTTCTATTTAATTTTCTAATATTCTTGTGTCCCAACTTGACTAATATTTTTTAACTCGTTTGATTTATATTTACTTGTCTTTCCTTAATTTATTTACATTATTGTAAAATAGTAGGATGTCTCTTTATTCTGGTCATTTTTAATATTCCCTCGATTCATATTTTTTAAAAATAAAATGTGTAGCGAGGTTTGCTTAAGTTTGTATGCAAGTCCATATATTATTGCGTTCTACTAATGACCCTTATATGATATTTAAAAAGATAATTAATTGAATCATACTAATATCGAAAGGAAATCAAAACAATTTAAAAAAAATTCAAAAAAGTCTAGTTTTAGTTATACAAAATAGATTAACCCAAAATTAGTTTGTTACAATTTTTAAATTTTTTTAAATTTTTTAAATTTTTTTATTCCTTGAAAAAAAAGGGTTTTAAGGGGGTTTAAGAGTCGCCATGGGAGACCTTATGTCTACGTCTTCAGTCACAAACCCTAGCTCTACCAATTCCACGACTGCCCCCATCCCCACTATGTCTTCTTCTTCTTCCTCAGAATCCCCACAAACCCACGAATCAAATACCCAATCCAACACGGTCCCACTTCAAACGAAAACCCTCAAAACCGAGAACAATTTAGAAACCCAAGAACAAATTCCAGAAAAAAACACCCTTTTGGAGGAAAAAGTAGAAAAAGAAGATGAGGATGAAGAAGAAGGAGAATGTGGATTCTGTTTGTATATGAAAGCGGGTGGGTGCAAAGACCCTTTTACCGAATGGGAAAAATGCGTTGAAGAAGGTGAAAAGAACAAAGAAGACATAGCTGAAAAGTGTTTTGAAGTCACTTCTGCTTTACAGAAATGTATGGAGGCGCATTCAGATTATTACGCCCCAATTTTACAGGTAGAGAAAGATATAGAGGCAAAGGTTATTAAGGACCGCGAGAAGGAGCTAACTGATAACAAGGAATCAGTGTCAATGGAGACTGGATCCGTAGAGGGTTCAAATAATTTTGATCAAAAGGAAGGCTTGTAAGGTTGGCCAATCAAAAGATTTTTGTTTTTAGCAATTTTCTTTTTTTGGTTATACGGTGTTTTTTAACAATGGAAAAAATAAGGAATTTAGGTGATTCTTTGGGGAATTGAGAAGGGAACTGAGATTTCCCGATTAAACATATAGTAATTGATAATTGTATTGAAGATACCACAAAATTTTGCCTCATATCATTGTGTTTTTAGCTGATGATTGTTTGATTATCATTGTAATTTGTTGTTTACTCAGCTTGGGTAGTTTCTTCTGATTGATGATATACATGAATAAAGTTGAATGTATGTAGGATTCATATAGTCGACCCAGTAAGCTTGTGATTGTCTATTGAGATACAATTGATTGATTGATTAACTGATTATAGTATGGTGCTGATCTCGGGGAAAGTTTTCTCTTTTTCTTTTTTTTTTCAGCTCTAACTTTCAGCTCTCAATATGAATATATGGTTCTTATGGCTAATAGCAGCTGTGCGTACATAACCAATGTGATGTTTGTCTGCTGACCGGGGGGGGGGGGGGTGGTATTGGCATTGTTCAAGTTATAGGGCTCCGTTGATTTTATGTATCAAATTGGTAAATCTGACAAAACTTGGGTCTTTGGTGTATTCTTCATTTTGGTATATTTCTTAGTCAATGAGGACTCTAACTATGTTTGAAGTGGACTAATGCAATTATAATGCTAGCTGCGCCCTAGTTAGTAAACATGCCATAGACCCTGAAAGTTCTATTTGATTATCCTCTTAGTACCTAATTTTACTTGGTGTGCCTTGCAAGTAGTTTGACTTTGGCATCTAGTACTGTTGCTATAATAGTTTTAACTTAGTTTAGACTATTGAGCTAAACTCTTCATAAGCTTTTTCTGTGTGTGAAGGCGGAGATGGATGAATGACCATGAGATCAATGCAAGATTGTTTGTCGGAGCAACACAGGATACTGTTTAGCATTTCTTAATATTTTCTGCCATCAGTAATCAAGATCTTGATTATTTGTTAACAATGACATCATCACCATTTTCATTTTAGAGAGCTTAGATTTTGCTCTCTTCTTTTTCTTTATTCATTAAAGAAAAGTATGTCTAACAGATTTTAAGGCTTTCTTGCTTGAAAATAGCTAGTCCCATGTAGTTTTAATATAGTTGAGATTAAGTCAACTTCATACATTTGTAACATGTAGCATACAAAATTTGTTGCATATTTGGTTTTTGAATAAAGCAATATAGGTGTTTCTACTGTTACCCAACCTTTGCTATAAAACCATCTTTCGGTGCTTTTTGCCCGCAAATACACAAGTTAAACAACAAAAAAGAAGGTAAATCCTTCTTTTTCTTTCTATTGAATTAGGTTAATCTGCGGAAAGAGAAGCTTTTGCATATGTACAAACATGTAAAGGCTGACTTGGCAAGACTTCCTGTTGAAAAGTAAAAGAACACCTCAAAAGCACAAATAAGACTTGATGTATTTGATAATAACTGTTTAAAGCGTTTACCATCTACTCTTTCTAAAACTATCCTTCGGAAGTCTTGACAGTCCAAATAAAGCAGCCGTCTTAATCACATCTTGATGTCACTACTTGTTGACTAAACTTCTCATAAACTTCTTAGGAGTTGTTATTCCAAATAAATCAGCCATTTTGATCATATCTTGGTGCCACTACAACAACACCATGCCCAGTATAATCTCACATGTGGGGTCTAGGGATGGTAGTGTTTATACCATACCCGTATCCGGAGAAGTAGAGAAGCTGTTTTCGATAGGCCCTCGGGTCAAGAAAAGGTGGAAAGGAAGAGAAGGAAGAAGAAGACTGAAGAAATAGGGAGAACTAAGAAAGAAGAAGGAGAAACTTTGGTGCCACTACTGATCACCAAAGTTTTCATGAACATGTATAACTAGGCCTTCTTCATATCCTCATAATGTTGAGCACGTGGATGTTTTAATGCATCTTAAATAACTGAGGCTGCCTCTACACAAGTAATTGAATCTAATGTGCCACCCTGCAGGTCCATCTGCAACCAGATATTCTAAATGTAATATTTTCATTACATTTTCTCTAGACATTGTGCCTTTACTCCGGCATAGTAGTCCAGAAAATAAAAGAAAACAGACTAGAATAGTACAGGTTTGGAAGTTTTGAACTTGTAGATAAGAAACCTGTACTGAAGGATATCTTGGGAGTCATCAGATCTTGTGGCTTTTCGAGTTTACTATGTCACATCTCAGATCTATTGCTTGCCTGCTAATTTAATGTCCTTCCCTGGACCCCGCACATAGAGGGAGCTTAGTGCACCGGACTGCCATTCTATGTTAGTTGTATGAGCATTGTGATTCAGTTAGTTTGGTTTGTTTGTGAATGATTGAAAAAGTGCCATCTTTTTTATAAGTAAAAGGTTTAAAAAAAGTGCCATCTGCTCGTCTCTTTCTCATGGTTTCAGTTTTACTCCCATGGGCTTTTATGATCTCAATATGGCATCTCTAGTGCTCCAGAAACTTCAAATTTACTATTAACTTACAAAAAGGGGATTGTTAAAATCAAAGGCTATCTGCATTTATTCATTGTTTTGCTTGTGTTGTAATGACACAATAAACTATGCATCAGCACTGTTGCTTCAAGATTGCTAGTTTTATGTTGTATCTTGTAGCATTCACCAAATTGTCCCTTTTGAATTTGTTTCCACAGAAATTCTGTGAGAAGATCTAGCTTGCTACAGTAGAGTCATCACGTACCAGTAATATTTTCCCCCTTTTCTCTTGTTTTTGCCAGACATTTAAATTTTGTTGTTCTCTTGCTTTCTTCAAATCCTTTTGGTGGCTAGATCAGTTTTGCGTGCATCAGGAGGATAAAGGGTATGAGTTGGTAGAAGACCTTGAGGATAACCTAAAACTTATGTAGGACCAAATTCTGCTGCTAAATCAAGGATCAGTGATCTGTCTCAGTTTTTGCTAGTTTGTGGAGGAACGTGCTAGTGGATTACCACAACTGAAGCTATGTCCAGTTTTCATGGCATATAGTTGGTATTTGATGCATAGCAGCTCTGATTTTGGCTGGATTACCTACTGAATTCATCCATGAATTTGAATTTCTTGTATCTTGTAGCTAATGCCATCCAAACTTTGAACCTACAAACTGAACTGCTGAAAGAGAATGCATAGTTTTTTTCTCCAGAATCTTTTGAAATGATAATCGAACCCTACTGGAGATGAATGCATAGGACAAACCATAAGCTCTGACTGCTGAACATTGGATTCACATTGTTTGCTGCATTAGGTAATTCCCAGGAATTCGAAAAGTTAGACCAGTCACATTGTTTCTGGTAGTTTATATACTTCATCAATTGTGTCACCGGTTCCTGAGTTTAGTGATAAGAAGTTCTGGATCTTGAATGAATTTTGAGCAATGTTTTTTGTTAATTTGCTCCCATGTGTATATATGCATATCTGTCTGGAGCTCAAAACCATGATGTTAGTGGGCATCTCAAGGTTTTGTAGCTGTTATCTTACATGTCTTGATGCTATATTATGTCAATGGTAATTCTTTCTTCCCCATGCATCTTAATTTGTTTTGTTGCCAATGTTTTCCCTTACTATTTGTACGACTCCTCCTAATACGCAGTAGCCTCCTAGATAGCCCTACGAGCGCGTCAACAGAATAAAAGGAGCACACACCACACTTTACTATACCACGGCCTTTAGCTTTTAGCCTTTGTTGGTAAAGTTGCTATATTTGCATTTATATTAGATATTTTGGCTGTCAAAATCTGAATTAGAAAGAGCCAAAATATTACAGCTTCCTGTAACTAACAGCCAAGAAAGACCTAAGGAACATGCTAAGGGATGGCAATGAGACGATGCAGAGCGGTGCGAGTTTCAGCTTATGCGGGACGGAGTAGGGGTGCATGGATGTGGGTGTGCCGGGTTGAAATATTTTTAGTTAAACTCAACGCGGTTGCAGGTTTTGGGGAGATCGTAGCTTTCGGTAGAATCTAGTTATAAAATTCTTCCCCTAAGCCACTAAGCATGCATTTCGATCAATCTTCCTTATTTGTTTGCGGCCTTACCACATTATATCTCGTGTTTATTCCCTCGTCTTAAATTGATATATTACAAAAAGGAATTGCAATATTTAGTTTGTATTAACAAACCAATTTATGGATTTAGATCATCATTATTACTACAAAACCAATTCACTAAATTAGTTGAATACACATTAATCCAGAAATGGATCGTAAGAAGATTTTAAAATGGCCAATAAAGGACAAAATCGATGAACCGGAAGAAATTCGAGTGAATAAAAAGGTCAAAATAAAGATAGTTGCAAAACGTTTTACTCCTTCAATTTTCTAGCTTTGCTTTCTTTCTCATAATGCTTTTGCTTCTTGATTTCAATAGCCTTAAAAAAAGAAAACTACTAGCTATGTTAATACAAGTTAACAGGGATAGGTACAGTTTAGGCAAACCCAAAATCCAAACAGATATTCGAAATTTTTGGATTTTTGATTTGGATTTTCGGACAACGGATAAGATTTCAGATTTAATTTTTAAAAGTATTGGATTTTGTATTGGATATTGGATTTGGTATTTTAGATTTTTTGGATACCCAAAAATCCAAAATTTTATAATTTATATTTAGCATGTTATTGATATGTCAATAGTAACAAGTCTAATACTCTACCCATTAGACATAATATCATATATTCAATATACTAATTATATTAAGTTACTATCAGAATGCTTTTCATTTGGACATGATTTTACTATTGCTACTTCTTATCAGTCTTACTAACGTCTTTGTTGTATTTCCTTGATGCTGATTTCATTACTTGAATTAATATTTTATTTGGATGATTGTAGTGAGAATGAAGAACTTTCTAGTCAATTTAACACGAATACTTTATTTGGATGTTCATTATCGTAAGAAGAAGAAGAAGAAGAAGACAAGTTCCGTCCACAAAACCTAGCTTACTTTTTTAACGGAGCATCAATTTCACCGATCTACTCTATAGAGCATAGTTTTATGGCCCTTTTATTTTGAGCGGTATCCTGGAGCATCTGAGGGTTGTAGAAACAATGGATGATTGTGATCTAGAGAACCAACTTTGTTTCCTGCCATGACTGACTGAAATTCAGCTTCATCGGAGCTCCGATCTTCTGAACTTTGACTGAATCTCGGTGAATTGATGATCGTTATACCATGATGAAATCGATTGAATCCATTCGATAATATATATGGCATGCAAATGAATATGAGTGAGAATTTACAGTAGAGATAAAGTCAAAATGAGGTGGAAGAAAGAACTCTGTTATTTTATTAAGGAAGAAGAAGAAGAAGAAGACAGACAGACACACGTGAGTGTGGGCATTTTCTTCTAAGGACAAAACTTTTTAACCTTTACACATAGGTCCCTAAACTTAGTCTATGTATAGCTAGTATAAATGCCAGTACTTTCTAATACATTTCATTTTTTAAACATCTCAACTTATGAGCTCAAAACTGAAAATCCAAAGTGTCCAAATTGATTAATTCGAATACGAATTTAAAAAATTCGGTACAATCCGAATTTATTTGGATTGGATTTGGCTTGTCAATTCTTCACTCCGAAATGTTGGGAAAGAAATACTCATTAAAATTGAAAAAAAAAAGAACTTTTTTATTATGCGGTGCAGGACAGTGCGGGTTTATGCGGGGTAGAGTGGGTGCATTGAAAACATAAGATTTTGTTACACGGTGCGAGTTAAGGCAGAACCCGCACTGCCCCTGCTCTGCCTGTTCCTCCCCAATGCCATCTCTAAACATATTAGGAATGCCGCAAAAAATTCATCAAAAAACATAAACTTAACATTTTTAGGGGTCGTTTCGTAGAAGGTATTAAAAAAAAAGTAATGCAATTATTAGCTCTATGCATTACTAATACCTTGTTTGGTACATTTTTTTAACATGTATATTACTAATACTTGTATTAGTTATACATCATACTTATCATTATCATATGTATAAGTAATGCATAGAAAACCATGACATTAGTAATATCAAGACTATTAATGCATGCAATAATATGGTAAAGACAAATTTACCCATAAACACCCTTAAGCTAGAGAATATGACGGACATTTTTATAAAAAATATTTTTCTTAAAAATTATGCAATGCATTATAGTTTTTAATACAACATACCAAATACTAGATAAGAAATAATATCTGCATAACTAATATTTACATTACTACTACATGCATTACTAGTACACTTTTTACATTACTAATTCATGCATTACTAATACACCTTATTATGCACTATTCTTATACACCCTACCAAACGATCTCTTACATTTTTAAAGTACAAAGAAATTACAGAAAAAATGCAATTATAAAATTGGAAGATAGAAATAATGTTGTCTACAACTAGCAAATAGAAATCAACTCCTCACCACCAAAGGATGTGGTGCGGTAGATGGGACTACTCCTCCCTTAATTAGAGATCTCGGGTTCGAGCCCTAGGTATGAAAAAAATCATTGGCAGGAGCACTTCTCCCCGAATGGAACCCTATGCGGTGTGAATCTAGATATAGTTAGACACCAATGCAGATATCTGTAACGACCCGACCGGTTATTTTTAGTATTTGCACTTCGCTCAGTAGTTATAGGCATGATGTTGCCCCGTACGATGTATTAATACTTGTGTGTAAAATTTGAGTTCATTCTGAGTTGATTTGATATGTTTCGGCACGAGTTTTTAAAATCAAAAGTTTAATTTGGATATAAGGTGTGTTTCGCCATTTCGATATTATCATGCGTGATTTGAGGCCTCGATTAGGTTCGCGTTATGTTATGAGACTTGCTAGTATGTTTGGTTGAGGTCCATGGGGCCTCGGGTTGATTTTGTATGGCTAACAGATCAAAGTCGGACTTAAAGAATTTGCCAAAGATTTGTAGCTACTTGTGTAATCGCACCTGGCTAAGTCTTTTCGAAGGTGTGAGTTCGCAGAAGTGAGCTTTCCATCGCAGTTTTGGAAAGCTGTGCAACGAGAGTTGGACACTCAGGTTGAGTTGAGCATAATATTTCACCCTCAGACGAACGGACAGTCCGAGCGCACTATTCAAATATTTGAGGACATGTTACGTGCTTATGTCATTGATTATGGAAGTTCATGGGATCAGTTTCTTCCGCTCATAGAGTTTTCTTACAACAATAGTTATCTGCCGAGCATTTAGATGGCTCTATATGAGGTTGTCAGCATGGTGCATCGCATACAACATGTGCATTGGCATGTAGAAGTAGAGGAGTTATATTCTTCATATCATTCAAAAAAAATTTATTTTACTATTTTGAGTTATCTATTGAACTTGAAAGCATGCCTACGTTTCTGCACCGTTATTCCTATATTGAACTGTACTGGTTGAATTCATCACTACCTTTTAGTCCAAAGGTTGGATTTGCTACTTATTGAGTTGGTTGTACTCATGCTACACCTACACCTCGTGTGCAGATCCAAGTGCTTCTAGTCACGGCGGCTGTTGATTGAGGAGTTAGGATCTCGGGAGACTATCGAGGTAGATGCATGGCGTTCGCAAGCCTTGATCTCCTTCATTATCTTTATCTATATTTAATTTCTTATTCCTTAGGTATTGATGCTCATGTACTCAGTCACCCCAGTTTTGGGATATCTTGTATTGTGTTGGGGATTTATTTTTGTCTCAAAAAGGTTTTTCTTAAATATTAATTGCTTCTTTCTATATTTTCAAAGATTTTACTATGTTGAAATGGTTGAAGTAATGGTATTCAATAATATTGTGTTTTTGGGCCTATATGGAATAGGGATACGTGGGATCACCCCCGGGTATGTGCATGGTAAGATTACACGGCGATTTGGCGGCTTTGGAACAGATCTTAGCACGTTCTTGGACAAATGTATGTTTAAGTAGGGGTGGATGTAACGACTTGATCGGTCGTTTTGAGTATTTGTGCTTCGCTCGATAGTTATGGGCATGATGTTGCTCTGTATGATGTATTAGGACTTGTGTGCAAAATATAAGTTCATTCCTAGTTAATTTGGTATATTTCGGCATGAGTTTTTAGAAATCGAAAGTTTATTAAGTTTGATTTGAGGTGTGTTTTGTCGATTCAATGTTGTTAAGCGTGATTTGAGGCCTCGAATAGGTCCTTGTTATGTTATGAGACTTTTTGGTATGTTTGGTTGAGGTCCCGAGGGCCTCGGGTTGATTTCAGATGGCTAACGAATCAAAGTTGGACTTAAAGAATTTGCTGAAGATTTGTAGTTGCCGGTGTAATCGCACATGCGGAAGTCTCATCGCAGGTGCGAGCTCGCAGAAGCGAGCTTTCCATCATAGTTTTGGAGAGCCGTGTAGTGAGAGTTGGGCATTCAGGTTGAGTTAAGCATAACATTCACCCTCCTACGGACAGACATTCCGAGCGCATTATTCATATATTTGAGGACATTTTACGACTTGTATCATTAATTTTGGGGTTCATAAGATCAGTTTTTGCCGTTTGTAGAGTTTGATTATAACGACAATTATCAGTCGACCATTCATATGGCTTAGTATGAGGCTGTTGTCACGGTTCATTGCATGCAACATGTGCATTGGCGTGTAGAAGTCGAGGTTTTATATTCTTCATCATTCCGATTTGATTTATTTTATTGTTTTGAGTTATCTATTGAACTTGAAAGCGTGCCTACATTTTTGCACTATTATTTCTATATTGAACTGTGCCGATTGAGTTCATCACTACCTTTTAGTCCAAAGGTTGGATTTGTTACTTATTGTGTTGGTTATACTCAAGCTATACCCTACACATCGTGTGCAGATCCAGTTGCTTCTGGTCCCGGCGACTGCTAATTGAGGAGTCAGGATCTCGGGAACTATCGAGGTAGCTGCATGTCATTCGCAGGACTTGATTCTTCTTCATTATCTTTATCTGTATCTCAGTTCTTATTCCTTAGACATTGTAGTATAATGTATTCCGGTAGATGAGACTATCGGTGTTGTACGGAAAAACTAATATCGTGAGCAATTGAGTGAATTGAAATGAGCAATTGTAAATGAAAGCTATTATAAATGATGTGGTGTCGAGGGGGAGAGACACCAGTATAGAGAAATGATTGCTTGAAAATGTTTTATTTCTTGATCCCCCTAATAATGCTTAGAAAAACAAAGTTATGACTTGACCTAACTACGCTACAAAAACACACTGAATGAAAATGAAGTAAAACTACTCTATAATTATAATGAAAAGGACTTAGTTTACTACAAGGTAGAAACAAGTCTCATGGCAACAACTTTTTCTTTCGGGTCAGGGTCTGCGTGTGATGTTGTTGGCACACACTGAATGAAAATGAAGTAAAACTATTCTATTACAATGAAAAGGACTTAGTTTACTACAAAGTAGAAACAAGTCTCATGGAAGCAACTTTGTCTTTCGGGTTAGAGTCTGCGTGTGATGCTATTGGCGCATGCGACACTGGTTATATTTGCCTGCGGCTGGGTACTGGTGCTTGGAATCAGGGTCTGTGCATGATGCGCTATTCAAATGTACCTACATATGGGTTTTGGTGAGACATCAGGACCTACAAGTGCGCTATTATTTGTGCGCGCGATACTATTGGCATCTTCCAGTCGCTGGCGAGAGTTATCGGTGGGTGACAGAGGAACATGCACACTTTTCAATTGGCGCTTCGTAAACATTGGGAGGCTTTCTAGGGCGCCACGCGCGTCCAAAGGGTCATTGGGCATGGGTGGAAAGCAGCCCATGACATTCTCCCTCACATGAGTTTGCGACGTCCTCTGAGCCTTACCTGCATGGTGATGATTGATTAAGTTGTTATTGGCTTAGAGGTCTGCTCCCTTCTATGTTTGAGCTTGCTTTGGAAACAATGTAATGATCTCAGGCGGCTTACATGGAAGGCTGGATGGATCTTCCACCAGGATGGAGTCTTCACATGGTATGTGGATTTCCCAATACGTCTTTTCATGGACAAGGGCCCAATGTGTTTTTTTAGTAGGCGAGGGTCATGGGTCCTCTTTGCAAACAAGTACTGCTTTGGGATGTTCAACATCACTTTGTCTCATGCTTGGTGTTGGACGAAGCAAAGATTATGATCGGTGAATCTTTTTGCCCGCTCTAGGGCTCTGACGATACAGCTTCACACCATCCCCATACTGCTCTCCCATTCCTCGAGAAGTTGGCAGCTCGAAGAGTTTCGACATGGTTGATGCATTCACCATTTGGGGGAGAAACGGGTGTTGTCCGGTAACAATTTAATAAGCATTTTTATTTGTATGATGTCTCTTTTGAGAATTGAAACACATTTGAGCAACATCCAAAAGCTTCACCCAGTGCTTCTACGATCTGGTTGTAAAGTGGCGAAGATATTCCTCCAACATGTCATTGAATCGTTCTGTCTAGCCATCTAATGGTAGATGGATTCATGATTTGTGACTCAATGTTGACCCAAAACACTGAAAGAGATGGGTCCAAAAGTTGCTAGTGAAGCGTATGTCATGTTCACTAACAATGTCTTTCGGCATGCCCTAATATTTGACAATGTGCAAAAAGAAGAGTCAAACTATATCTTCTGCTGATATGTTTTGTGGGCTACGAAGAAGGTTGAATAATTGGAAAACCGATCTATTACAACCAAGATGGATGCAAGATTCCCGACTTTGGGTAATCTTGTAATGAAGTGGAGGGAAACACTTTCCCAAGGTCTTTCTGGGACATGTAGTGGCTACAAAGGTACCGTCTGTGATGAGTGGTCCGACTTGTCCTTGTGGCTTATTTGACAAGTATTCACACACTGAGGGGCGTCATTAGTCCTTTGAGGCTGATGATATGATTTTTGATTCTTGTTAAAGAGGGTAGCTGGAACCATATGTTCATGCCTTTTGTCTTCCTTCTTCAACTGCATGGCCAAGATGTTTTTAGCGGCCATCTTTATGGGCTTGCATTGTATAAAGCGGGGCTTGGTCCCATTTTCTCCCATTATTAGGATCATGTGGTCATATGGTACCGGTATGGTGTTGGTATTCCTAAGGAATTCCAAATCCACTATCATGTCAAAGTCATCTATGATTGAGATGCGTAGGTTGGTTCTTCTTTCGTATGGGCCAAGCTTCATCGGTGCTTCTTTGGTTGTTCCACCTAATGCCTGAGGTGGTGATTTGATAGCCTTGACATGACCTTTACTAGTTTTCACTACTAGACCAAGGTACTCTACTTGAGTCGAGGCTAAGTAGTTGCGAGTAGCACCCATTTCTATCATTGCCCGAATGGGTTTGCCGTTCACTTACAGTTCAACAAACATTAAGGTCCTCGCTTATGTAGGGGGAGGCCTCTCGTCCATCTCTTCTTTCTCTTTCTTGGTGATTGGGCCTGAGTTCTCCTTAGGAAAACTAGCATTGGTCCCCGCTAAGGTATCTGGGATAGAGCCAACAATTGCTCTAAAGGCACCTACCTATTCTGCATCGTCTAAGTCTTCTAACTCATCCTTAACAGTCTGATGAGCGTTGATCTGTGTATGTGGGGATTCATTGTTCCAATGCACACCACCGCAATGATGACATTCTAAAAGGGGCTTCCTCCCCTGATTGATGTTGATGGATGCAACATTATTGCTTCTTGAGGAAGGAGTCTTAGTTTTGGATGTACTCTGATCCATAGGGGAATGAGGATTCTAACCTTTTATGAATGCGAAGAGTTTGTCCTTGTCCCCCATATCCTGTATGTTTGGCATAAGCACGAAGAATTCTTACACGTAATCTCGTAATTACCGGTCTGGGGGAGCTCCTCCGTGCATTGTATTCCACATTTTCGAGGAAGAAGAACTATAGACATATGGATACCTTCAATTCTGCCCATGTCTGGTGAGCATATTTACCAGCCCTGATGGGTTCGTATTTGACCCACCACCAGAGTTTAACATCACCCTGAAGATACATCGCAGCAGTTGCTACTTTTTTGGTTTTTTTAACTGGCCTATGACATCGAAGTATTGTTCGATATCGAAGATGAAGTATTCCACTTCTTTAGCATTCAGAGATCCGTAGTATGGACGTGTCTCCAGAATTTTTAACTTTTATGGCAAGGGGGTGAGGTTTGTTGCACCCCTGATTTGGGTTTCGCCTCCTCGAAGTAGGCTTTATAGTGCAGCATTGACAATATTGAGCTGGCATGTCAAGTTCTATGGTTAGTTGTGTGGTATTTAGTCTGTCTGCCTCTTGTTCACAATGGACTAAATCCTCGGCATGCTTCTATTGGAGGTCCTCAAATTTGCCATGAATATTGGCAGTCTCAATGGTCGTCGTTTGCTGATCTCCTTAGAGTCGCTAGTGATGTTTGCTATTTCATTTTCAGCCTACCGCATTCTACGATCCAGGTCATCCAAACTTTGTACTAGTTTGGTACGTAAACCAGGCACCGTATGCGTGATGGGTCATAATATGCCAACCGTATCTTTTGGGGATGCGATGCGATCCCCATGATCCACCATGGCAAAAAATGATGGTGATGACAATGTCTTCCCTCGTTCGATTTCGAGCCTAGGCTCTGATACCAACTATTATGCAGTGCCTTCCTGATATTTCTTGGAATGGCGACATATGGCTAAGCAACCGATGTCAGTGCAGTTGTTGTTCGGCAATTGAATTCCCCTCCGTATTCTAGACGCGACTGTTAGTGCCGTATGAGAAAACCAATGTTGTGAGCAACTGCGAGAACTGAAATGAGTGATTGTGAATGAAATCTAATGATTGTATTAATGAATGAAATCTATTACAAATGATGCGGTGTCGAGGGGGAGATACACCAGTATAGAGAAATTATTGCTTGAAAATATTTGATTACTGGATCCCCCTAATAATGCTTAAACAAATAAATCAATGTTACATGACTTGACCTAGCTACTCTAGAAAAACACACTGATGAAATGAAGTAAAAAATCTCTATAATTACAATGAAAAACACTTAGTTTACTACAAGGTAGAAACAAGTCCGATAGGAGCAACTTTGTCTTTCAGGTCAGGGTCTGCTCGCGCGGTGCTGTTGGTACGTGCGACACTTGTTGTATTTGCCTGTGGCTGAACGCTGGTGCTTGGCATCAGGGTCTGTGTGCGAGGCGCTGTTAGAATGTGCCTGCAGCTGGGTGCTAGCGAGGCATTGGGATCTGCGCGCACGATATTGTCTGTGCGCGTGGCATTGTTAGCATCATCATTCATTGTGTTCGCGACATTGTCTGTGCGCGCAACACTTTTGGTATTTGCCATCTGCTGGGCGCTGGTGAAAGTTATCGGTGAGGCGACAAAGGCACATGTGTGCTTGTCACTTGGCACCGTCAAGACCATGGGGCCGACCATGGCGCTAGACATTGGAAGGCTTGCTAGGACGCCATGGGGCGCATCCAAATGGAAAGCGACCCATGACATTACTAATGTATGGTTGGGTTTGCTGGATTACATGCATTAAGTGATGCGATAATTTATGCATTTTTTTATAGGGATATAATGTTGAATAAGAATATCAATATTATTAACATCAAAATTAAATTATTTAAAAATAAAATAGCCTTTTAACGTAAGTAATTCATGTATAACAATCCTCATGCTAGGGTTGTTTACAAGAACCCGAAAAATCGAACCAAACCGAAAATCAAACCAACCGACCAAAAAAATCGATACTTTTTGGTTTGGTTTGGTTTTGGTTTTGAATTTTAAAAACCAATCAAATTTGGTTTGGTTTTGATTTTAATCAGAAAAAAAATCGAACCAAACCGACTATTGGAGTAGCTATTCCAAATTTATTATTATACTATATATATGTATATTGTTATACAAAATTTCAAAAAAATTATGGTAAATATTAATAGTTTGCACTTTCAATATAGTTCTTTATATTTACATTCTAGTTTGATTGGTAGTTTTCTTTTATTTAGTGTAAGAATCCATTTCGTGTTAAAAATAACATATTTTTAATTGAGTCCTTATATTATTCATCATTATTTGATTCAATTATCATTAATACATTTTGGTAAATAATACATTTCTCAACGGGAAATTAATTTGATAGTATTACATTAAAAATATGATTGCCGGAATATGTGTTTGGTAGTGTATGTCTTATATTTAAGAAAAACCGACAAAATAACAGAAAAAACCGAAAAAACGATATAAACCGAATCAAGAAAAACCGACTTAATTGGTTTGGTTTGATTCTAATATTTGAAAAACTAACTTATTTTGTTTGGTTCTTTTTAAGGAAAAAATTGATACAACTACCCCTTCATTATTAATTTTCACATAAATAACACATGTATTGTAATCCAATATAATCAATATTTATGAACCAAATTGCTAAAGAAACAAGGAAAAATAAAATACTCCGTACAATAAGAAGAAAAGCTTCCTAAAAAGTAGTTGTAGACTTGTAGTGCAAAAGAAAAACCCCCATGGGATTCATTACCGAATCAAAATCTTCCTACTCTCTATCAAATAAAAAAGGCTTGTTCCTCTTAACATATGCTGCCCACCATTATCCCTCTTTTTTGTTCAACTCATTTCCGTAATCATACCACAAAATAAAATATCTATCAATTATTTTTCTCAATTTCGATTTTAATAATGATGAAGATGATGATTCCCACGATGCCGATAATTCTAATCTTGATGGTTTTGGCGAGGCAAATACAGTCCGTGCAATTTGAAGTATTATCGGGTCACACTAAATGCATAGCTGAAGACATAAAGAGTCATTCCATGACTGTTGGCAAGTACCATATTGTCAATCCCAATGATGGCCATCCTTTACCTGATTCTCACAAAGTCACCGTCAGGGTAATTTTCATTTTAGCTCTGATTTTGATCGATTTTTGGACTATGAATCAATTGGGTCTATTTAATTTTATCTTTGTATGGTAAAGGTCTGAGCTTTTTGAATATTATCTATTCTCTTTGACACCAGAAACCTTCTATAAACCTATCTACTCCAGTCTTTTTTCTCTGGAGACATAATATATTCCAAACTTGTTGGATCGGCTACATATCTTATTTCCTTTTTATTTAGTTGAACCCATTCTTAAGTCTTAAGAAGGAAACTCTTAATTTTAGAATTCCAATATTATTGTTTAAAGCTTTCATGGTCACACAAACGTTATAACACCATAAGCTTCAAAAGATTTATAGCCATACAAACATATTTACAACCACAAATTTCAAAAATATTTCTTTCTTTCTTTTTCTTAAACTTCGTGTCTAGTCAAATAGACAAACGGATACTTCGATAACATGGGTGCACTACTAAAAAAGGAAGAAAACTAATTAAGTGTTGAACCGAGTGCATCATTCAACTTTTATGGAACATGGGTGCCAATACATAACACTGGACAAATTTTAGAAAATACGTACATAAAATATCTAATTCGACGGACGGACTATGGGTGCACGTGCCCCGTATTGCAGGCTATAGACCCTGCAAATAGGTTTGTATAAATTGAAACGTCACGTAGGGAGTATAGTGTTTGCCCCTTTTGGGCTTGTTTCATTCTAATTGTACTGATGTTGTGTGTGTCTAAGAGAGTGTAAAATATCATAAGGATTTCTCAGTAATTGACTAGTTTTAGATAATATCAGCCTTAGCCTCCTCCTTTGTCGCGATTGGAATTCGTGTGTGAGCTTATGTAGGATGCAAAACTCAAAGAGGTGTAGTTATCTTCTAAACCTTGAAGTTGATTTCTCATTTTTCGGTTAGTGAAAGTCTGTTTCATTCTTTTGCATTTTGTCTGGATCAACCACATAATTATGAAGCTTCATTAGAGCTCTTTTTCTTTAATGTTATTTGGGCACACGAGTAATAAGGGTATGTGTGATCTAAGGATTTTCAGAGGTTTCTTTGTTGAGAAAAAGGATTTCCATAGGTTCAAAAACTAAAAGTTATGCTCCGTTTTCGTGCAAAAGGCGAGCTTTTTTGTGTATCATGTGTTATTTTGATCAGATTAATCAGTTTCCTCTGGTCAAATAAATAAACTTTTATCTGGTTTGTGTGCTTTAGGTGACATCTACATATGGGAATACCTATCACTATTCGGACAATGTTCCTGAGGGGCATTTTGCTTTTGAGACTACGGAAGCTGGAGATTATATGGCTTGCTTCTATGCTGCTGATCACAAGCCCCCCATTACTCTGACCGTCGATTTTGACTGGAAATCTGGTGTAGCTGCTAAGGACTGGACAAGTGTTGCCAAGAAAGGCTCTGTTGAAGTATGCCTTCTTTCTGCTTTGATCTGTATATGCTTTCCTATCTATTAGTCTTGAGCCACACTGGCTGTTCACACATATTGGCTCATGTAGTCAACTCACGATTAATTTCCAATTTTGCCTCCGAACTTTGAGTGTATAACTCCTAGAGCCTTTCACTTTAACAATACAAGACTAACCATTTATGAATAACTTCTAAATGTTCATGAATTCCTGATCTGCAGTTTAGTTTAAGCCTCAAAGACTGCAGATTTTAGCTCTGGCTGACAATTGGCTGTTGTATACTTTTTCTGACCTTGACTTTCTTAGAAGAAGAAAAGACAAAGAAATGATTGGATTGCGCAGTTTGGGGGCTTTCCTTTTTTTCGATAGGCAAGGTATCAGAGATTGGGTTGTCCTCTTGAGATAGAACTCCTTTCAATGTGAAAGAGGTGGGAAGGGGGGTGGAGGTGAGTGATACGACTATGAATTTTAGTTAAATAATTGAATTAAAGCCGAATATACTGCACTTTATTCTATTCCTGGTCTAACAACCAGATATTCGTAACTTGGAAGCTACACTGATTTGCAGTGTGATTATTGACCTTGAACTCATGCCATGCAGTCTCCCCGCGCTTTATTCCATTTTAATATGTTGATATAACTCATTCATTGATTTATAACCTTTCCCTTTGTGCCTGAAAAAAGAATGTTAAGAAAGTATTCTTTTTACTGCTTCGGTTTCCACCTTTACTACTAGGTTTTGTAATGCTCTTTCATATGTCCTCTTGCCAGCTAATGGAATTAGAATTGAAGAAGATGTACGAACATGTTCAAAGCATCCATGATGAGATGTTTTATCTCCGCGAAAGGTGAGTTGACCTTTTTTTTTGTTACCGATCCTCATGAATCTAAGCTAATGAAATGGATGTTGAAATATTTCCACATGATACAGGGAGGAAGAAATGCAAGAACTTAACAGATCAACCAACTCCAAAATGGCTTGGATGACTGGCCTGTCAATCTTTATATGCTTATCTGTAGCAGGGTTGCAGTTGTGGCATTTGAAAACCTTTTTCGAAAAGAAGAAGCTAATTTAATGTTATTCTGATACTGTTACTAGTCTTATGTTTGGGTAGAATTCTTTATAGACAACACAAATGAAGAGGGAAAGTTATATTTTATGTACAATGTGATAGGATTTTATTTCAAATGGAAATGTTACTCTCAGTTTCAGATCTCTGGTTCTGATCATCTATTGCCTTGTCTATGTGCTCTGATGATTTGCTAGACGATCAAACTTTTTCTCCTGGAATATTTTAAGCTTCATTTGATACCAATGATACTTGTACCCCAAAGCTTTAGAGTGAGTTTCCACACGTTAGTACCACAACAAAGTTTTGAAAAGAAAAAGGTGATTCCTATGCAGGTATGAATCCTTCAGCAGAGTTTTTTCATACAATGGCAAACATTATATGCTCTGTACTGTTGGAGAGCTAGGCCAGCAAGTAATTTGGGCAGTATAAAATAGGAATTTTTACCTACTAGCAAAGGTTGATACTCCGTTCCAGTTTATGTGAACCTATTTCCTTTTTCGTCCGTTCCAAAAACAATGACCACTTTTTAAATTTAGAAACAATTTAGCTTAGACCTACGATCTACCCTTAATAAGAAGCTTTTATAACCACAAAAATACTTTGGACCCTTTTTGACTTATTTAGAACCACAAATTCTAAAAGTCTTTATTTTTTTTAAAACTCCGTACCTACTTATTTAGCTGCGTAGATTTAGGTATAGAGACTAATGTATTTCAGCAGCGCAAATTTAGGTACAGATTTTGTCCACAGTTATCAAAATCTTTTCTATCCACAGTTATCAAAATCTTTTCTAGCCTACGCAGCTCTTCGTATCAATCATTCTATTAATTCCCCTTCTCTTTCATTTTATTTTGTAGTTGTAATCTTTTCTAGTTACCAACTCTTGCCTCTCACCACCTCTCTTACTGCTTTTCTTTGCCTACCAAATTCACAATTACTAACAAAAGAAGACAATCTGCTATTGAAAATAAGGAATTTTTTTCGTTTTTGTGCCAAATTCTGAGAGTTTTAAATCAGAATCGTGGCCTTCTTGACAAGAAGACATTAGGGTTGTTGTCATGACCCGGATTTCCCATCATCGGGAGTCGTGATGGCGCCTACTAGTGGGAGCTAGGCAAGCCAACTTTTACTTACAATTCAAATTACTCCAACTCTCATTTTTAAAACATTTAGCAATACTACTACTAATACAGCGGAGTAATAATTTAGCGCAAGACTTAACAATTTTTACTAGATACGATGCTAAAAAATCCACACATAATACATTACCCAAGAACTGGTGTCACAATACTCACGAACTTCTAAGAATAATACACATAATCGTCTGAAGGAATATAAACTGTTTATCTCGAATGCATGAGATAACAGACTGAAAAATAAAGATAGAGGAGACAACGGGTCCTGCGGACGCTTGCAAGGCTACCTCGAAGTCTCGGTGGTCGGAATATCAACAATCGTACTACTGCCGCTGCTGCTGTCCGTAACCTGTATATGCGCAAGAAAAGAGCGCAGAGTGTGGCATCAGCACAATCGACCACATGTGCTGGTAAGTGCCTGGCCTATCTCGGCGAGTAGTGACAAGTCTAGGACCAGACATCCACATAAACCTGTGCAGTTAAAATATATCTATATATACAACAAAATAACGAGAAACAACATCAATATTTAAAAGAAGAGAAAATATGCTCTGGAGTAGCCACAGGATATACCTTATCAGAAATAAAACAAGGGTATTTAATTCACTTTCCAGCTCAACTTATCTTATCACAGGAGCACAACCACTCACTTCCATCTTAACATTAATTCTTTCATTTATTTACCAAAATAATTTATATATATATATATATATATATATATATATATATATATATATATATATAGTTATAAATATACTACCGCAACTATGGCCAATATCAATAACTATTATCTGTTAGTGATACGACGTGCACCCCGACCCTTCCGATATGTCACCGGCATCTTTGGCCAATAACAGTACATAATAGGCTACCGTCAACTATGGCCAATGCCAACAATAATCATCTGTTAGTGATGCGGCGTGCACCCCGACCCTTCCGATAAGTCACCGGCACTATGACCAATAGCAATAATCAATACAATATATTATCCGCATTAAACCAATAATCTTCAATTTCAATAACATTTATATTACCGGTGTAAAACCAATAGTTCTGTGATTCGACAACATTTATATTTCCAGCATAAAACCAATAATAATAATTAATCAACAATATATGTATATTACCGGCATGACGCCAACAATCTTTAATCAATAATTTATTTACATATTACCGGTATGAAACCAATAATAATTCCCTTCATATAATCACATAAAATTAATAGGAATTTAATCCATTTAAAACCCACGGTCATGCTCGACCCCCAACGTATAGATACTCGTAAGCATGCCTATACGTCGGACCCACACATAACAATTAGCACATAAACTCAACTCCTATTCCCTCAAGCTAGGATAGATCAAACACTTACCTCAGAAGTTTACGATCAATTCAATACGTAGCAATGCCTTTTCCTTTCGAATTTGGCTCCAATTCAATCGTATCTAACAAGTTTGATGAAAATCGCCCAAGAATCGCCAAGAAATGGTGCTGGAGAAGAGCGAGTTTTGAGAAGGGGATGAAAATCCTGTTCTGTTTCTGTTTCTGGTATAAAAATCACTGAGCGAAAAATTACTCTATGGGATTGCAGGGCCTAGAATGCGATCACATAGAAGAAAACAAGGGGGCTAAAATTTGCTCTATGCGATCGCAGAGAAAGTAGTGCGATCGCATAGAAGAAAAATGAGGGGGGTTGAACTTTGCTCTATGCGATCACAGAGATTGGGATGCGATCCCATAGAAGGATTTCTGGGCCTCAAAATTTACTCTATGCGATCGCAAATTATGATGTGCGATCACATAGCAGGGACAGACAAAGCTATGCGATCACATAGAACAAAAATGGGCAACAAAAGTTTATTTTATGCGATCGTAGGGGCTTCTATGCGATCGCATAGAATAATGTACCAGATACCAGCATACAGCAAAAATACCAGATTTTCTAAGTCCAAAACATCCCATTACCTATCCGAAACTTACCCGAGCCCTCGGGACTCCAAACCAAATATGTACACTGACTCAAAAATATCATACGAACTTGCTTGCGCGATTAAATTGCCAAAATAACATCAAAATCAACGAATTGAGCCTTAAAACTCAAGAATCCTTCCAAATTTTCATAAACTTCCAAATTTCCAATTTAAGGCCAAAACACGTCAAACGACGTCCGTTTTCAATCAAACTTTACAGAATGTGCTTAACCAATATATATGACTTGTACCGGGCGTCGAAACCAAAATACGAGCCCGATACCATTACTTTTAATCAAATTTTCATTTTATTTTCCTTAAATATTTTCAGAAAACAATTTAATAGAAAAATTCTTTTACCGGGGTTCTAGACCTTGGATTTTGATTACGGGCATATGCCCGAGTTCTATATTTTTCTACGGATTTTCTGAGACCGTCAAATCACGAGTCCGGGTCCGTTTACCAAAAATATTGACTAAAGTCAACCATATCAATATTAATATCAACATTCTTCAAATTCTTCACATAATTCATATATTTCAACATAAAAATTTTCCGGCTTCACACCTGGATTGTGCATGCAAATCGAGGCAACTATAGATGAGGTTTTCAAGCCTTAGAAGCTCGAAATGATTGAGAAAACAAGTGATGACCCTTTGGGTCGTCACAGCTGTTCTTGAAAAAAGATGACGGGGTTTGGGGTTTAGAAACTTGAAGAGTCTATTACCTTTTTTTCCCATTGTATTTAAAACGTATCTCGATGTATTCTATGTATTTCACTGTATTCATTATTTTTTTTCCATTGTATTTCATTGTATTCATTGTCTCGTTATATCCCATGAACGTATTCATATTTTTTTTAATTAATATGATTTATGTTTTCAGATGTGTGTGTGTGTGTGTGTGTATATATATATATATATATATATATATATATATATATAAGCATAATAACTCACAATAAAATGACATAATTAGAATTTTAGGCATTAGCCTTGTAATCCTATTAGTTTTAGGATATACTTCGTAAAACATTTCTATTACTAATTTAACTTGAAAACGTATTGTATTGTTCAAATCCATTTAGAAATAGGAGAATACATATTATCTTTAATAGCCCTAAAATATTAAACAGAATAACTCATAGGGAAAGGACATAGTTGTAATAACTTATTTTTTTGAACTACAATAATCTATATGTTAATCTTTTTAAAGTTTAAGCCTTTAAATTAATATGATCTTGTCTATTGTTATGAATAGAATTCGATTTAGAGTGAATGTCTATCTTGTGGAGAGTTTTACTTTGTGACTAAGTCATATTTCTCCTATAAATAGAGGGGTCTTACCCCATTGTAATTCATCCCAAAATATCAATAAGATTTCTCCGTCTCAACTTTTCTCTGCAATATTGTTCTTGTTCTTTTATTATTTTATAACACGTTATCAGCACGGGACTCTAATCAATTAAGTAGAAATTTTGGGATTGAGCATAATGATTGTCAATTGTTTCATGAACTTCCTTCATGATTAATATTCTGGATTTAAGGTAAGTATTTTACTTTTCTCTTTCAAATTCTTGAAATTCTATAATTTGATTTTATATACAGGCAAGGACAACAAAGTTTGATTATAACTCTAATGGAGTTTTTAAGAAATTGCACCCACATGAAGTGGTAAAATTTCTATGTCTTGCCATGATTAAATTCATGTATAATTGTGGGCAAAGAATTGAAAACCCGTCCCATTGAATTTGTTCCATTCTCATTCCCTTTAGAGAATGTGATAGCAGTATGTAATAAGTCTGAAAGAAGACAAAATTATTACCATGAATAATCAATGGATATGGACGTGGCAATAGACGAAATTATATCATCATCATTGTGGTAATGAGAACAATAAGTATTCTCAAAATAATCCTTCACTTTGTGAAAGTAATATTTGTCATCGATTTGACATGAGATTTTATAAAGCACATACAGATGATTATGGTCCATTCATGATGTGAATGTGACAACATCTTACTTATGAATACATCTTCATTCTTGAAAGAATATGAACATGCTATTGGTATTGAATATACCGCACTCACCTCTGGAAGAAGGTTTGAGATGATACCATAAATAATATCATTATTATGGCATGAATGGTCATTGGTCACGTACCTATTGTACGCTAATATATTTTGGCATTGTGATTATTAAAAGACAATGGTAATGTAAGAAACAGATCTTGCATATAAGTTTGACCATACACATAATGGTATAACTTTCTCTTTAAAAGAGATATTCACCACATGGATGTTGATGAATCTGTGGTAGTACAAAATTAATTGAGAGCTCCGGAAAAGCCAATTATTACTATTTTGGAGAAAAACAATTAATTACCAATAAGGTATTGTGTTGTAGTACGTCTCAAAGAAACTTATTCAGTTTCCAAAGTATACGCGAAAGCGGTTGATTATATTGAGACTATAAATAAAAGAAAGATTTAATATCTTCTATTACTACAACTTGTAGCAGGGTAATATGTATGTGAAAAGTTACCTGCTTTATCTCCAATTTGTACTACATAAACAAAAGAAAACCACAATGAAGTAGATATTGATATAAAAACGCATATCATAATAAACTTGGAGTTTATTCATGATTGCACACATCATGGTGTAAATCTGAAATTTATCAATATTGATAATTTATTCAGTTGACATAATTGATTTACCCATATCAATTTAAGTATGATGTGAAGAAATAAAGATAATTCACATGGGTAAATATTAAAGAACTAGAAAGTTCTTTACAAATTCTTTTATGTAACGACCCGGCCGGTCGTTTTAGAAAATTACGCCCCAATCCCCAATTTAACTGTTCCCCTAAGTTCATTTCTGCTATTGTGCTTTGCCGGGAAAGTCGGTTCTAAAATTTGGAGTACTTTGGGACACTTAGTCCCTAAATGAGAGCTTTAAAGTTGGAAAATGGTCCGTAACCAGAACAGTATTAAGACGACCTCGGAAAGGAAATCCGATGGTTCCATTAGCTCCGTTAGGTGATTTCGGGGTTGGGAGCGCGTTCGGAATGTATTTTAGAGGTCTATAGCTCAATTAGGCTTGAAATGCCGAAGTTTGAAATTTTGGCGAATCCGAACGATAGGTGAGATTTTGATCCGGGGGTCGGAATGGAATTCCGACAATTTCTGTAGCTTTGTTATGTGATTTTGGATATGTCCACAAATTTTCAGGTCATTCGGACGTCGTTTGGTCGGGTTTTTGATTGAATGTTAGTTTCGGAAGTTTTGAAGAAACTTAGGCTTGAATCCGTGTGTAATTGGTGATTTTGATGTTTAGGATGGTGTTTTTACGATTGGAACAAGTTTTTATCGTATTTTGGAGTATGTTGGTGGTTTTCGTTGGGGTCCGGGGGGCCTTGGGATGAATTCAGACCATCAAACGGGCATTTTGAAGCCTTGAAAACCTGCAGAAAATTGCAGGTCAGTGCAGCAGGGATTTGGCCTTCGCGTAGGACAGTCATGCCAAGGCATCGCGTTCACGTTAAGACCTACGCGTTTGCGTAGGTGGTGTGG
>JASVEL010012429.1:0-54698 GCA_032618575.1 Nicotiana noctiflora | reverse complement strand
CTTATTTAATGTCATTTATTTCTCATAATTAACTCATTAAAGCTTATGTATTCATTCCTTTACCTAGAATCAACTATAAAAGGGAGGAGTCCCATCATTTGTAATACACGAAAAATTATTGACATTCTATTGAAATACAACATTGTTTATTGCTTTATTTTTATCCTTATAAAGCTTATTATTTTTTGGTCTCTTGATTATCAGTAACCTGATTTTTATCTTAAATTTTAATTTTGATCAAAATACTATTTTTTGGTTAAACAAAGATATAACAGCTTATCAAAGGCTAGTAGGTAAATTGCTCTATTTGACCATGATATTCACTTTGCTGTGCAATTGTTAAGTCAGTTCATGCAACATCCTAAACAGTATCACTTAGATATTTCACTTAGAGTAGCCAGATATATCAAAGCCTCACCTGGACTAGGATCTTTCTCAAAAGGAGTCCCCAATCTCTCATCTCTCAGTCTACTGTAATTTTAATTGGGCAGCATTCCTAAATACATATAGATTGATCACTCGACATGTTATGAAACTGGGAGGCTCCTTAGTATCTTGGCAGTCCAAGAAGTAGTATACAAATGAGTCATAGCTCAGCTGGAGCTGAATATAGATGTCTTGCAATAGTAGCTGCTGAGGTTGCTTGGCTAGTTGGATTATTGTAAGAACTGAATGTTGTGGTGCATCAACCAGTTGACCTTTATTGTGATAGCAAAGTTTCTCTCCAAATTACAGAAATCCTATCTTTCATGAGAGAACAAAACACATTGATATATATTGTCATTTTGTCCCGAAAAAATAAAAAATGCACTGCTCACACCTCATCGTATTTCAACAAAGGTTCAGTACTTGATTGACATTATTATAAAAGACAAAAGGACTTGATGTGGCTCAATACGGTTCCCTTATTTTCAAGCTAGGAATTTTCAGTGCATTCCACTATCTAGCTTGAAGGGGAGTCTTGAGATATAGGGTATTAAAATGTACACAATCGAAGTATAAGGGGTCGTTGACTTAGTTATAATATCAGTTAAGTAGTTAGTTGGGTTAATTGACAGCTGGTTATGTGCTATCAGTTTGTTAGTGCACATTAGCGCTATAAGATATTGTATTGAATGACTCTCTCTCCAAGACAATATAGATTGAATTTCTCTTCCTCTTCATTTCTCCGTTTCTCTTGTTAGCTAGAATCTAACACGATTTTATATTCATCCTTCAAACCCAAAATCTCTTATTAAGTATGAAAAAATATTCACCGCTCTACCACAATCTGTATTTGTTTGGTTCAAATATACAATAAGGATTAAGGACACCATCACTGATTCCAACTGATTAATTAAAAAAGAAATAAGGAAAACACATTGCGAGAAAGAGCTGATTGAGACTTGCCACATGAGTTTGCTTCAGAAGCGCTGCTTCCACGTCCGTTTATTATTCTCCAAATAAATAATCAGTTAAAGTACTAATTGGAGAAATATAGTATCAATGTAACTTATCGGAATTATTGGACAAATAATATTTAGTGGATTTAGATACAACTTGAGAATCAACTCAACTAATGTGATTCTAATTATTTTATTTGCCAAGTAAGCAATGGTTTCATCTCCCATATATGACGTAATCCGAGGGACAAAAAATTACTCGTATTAAATATTTACATTAAATCAATAAAAGGAATTTGACATTTGGGACTTCTAAAAAATTGAGTTTTTATTCGTTTACTTTTATGAGCCAACACAAGAAAATTTCAGGAAAAAAAAAAGAAGATAAAACAAGATTAACTTATTGACTAATAAAAGTTTGATGACCAAGAAATTGTTGTAGAATAAAAGGAATTGGAGTTATTGGTAGATTTGATATAGAATAAGAAAACAAGAAGCAAAGACAATTATTTAGTCGTACAAGCTTTTGACATTAAGGGTGTGTTTGGTATGAAGGAAAATGTTTTCCATGGAAAATGTTTTCCTAGAAAATGATTTCATGGAAAATGAGTGATTTTATCACTTATTTTCTCTTGTTTGGTTGGTAAGTGGAAAACATTTTCCGGAAAATATTTTCTATGTTTGGTTAGAGAGTAAAAAATAGTTTTTTTAGAATATTTTTTTTGCAACTCTCCTACCCCTCCCCCTCCCACCTCCCCCACCCCTCCCCTTCCCGAAGTCTCTAAAAATTGACACAATCTAAAGGAACTAATGTGATGCTTTACTTTTTAACGCAAAAATCGCGTATTTTCGAATCGGTAAATTTATAATTTCTAAACCCGTAAACTTTCGAACTCATAATTTTGGAACTTGTAAAATATTGAGTCTTTAAATGATAAATAATAAAATTAAAAAACTGAAAAATATATTTTAAAATTTTTTTCGGGGGGGGGGGGGGGGGGGGGGGGGGGGGGGGGGGGGGGGGTGTGGCAGTAAATCGAAAAAAATAAAAATTTAAATTAAAAAAAAAAGTAATTTTTTTTGTGGGGGGGGGGTGTGGGGGAGGGTGGGGTGGGGGTGAGGGGGTAGGGAGTGGGGTGGGTGGTGCAAAAAAATAAGAAAACAGAAATTTAAAATTATAGAAAAAAAATTAAGGTAAAAGAAATTTTTTTGCGGGTTGGGGTGGAGGGGTAGTAGGGTGGATGGTAACGGAAAAAATGAAATTTTTCTAAAAAAAAAATTGTTTTTTGGAGAGGGGGTGGGGTGGGTTGGTGAGGGTGAGAATGGTTGAGAAGGAGCTTTGGAAAATGTTTTCCCTTCTTTTGATAAGGGAAACATTTTCCTCCAATTGGAGGAAAATGAATTGATAAGGAAAATATTTTCCAAAACATTTAAGCCAACCAAACATGGGAAAATTGGAAAACATTTTCCAGAAAATGTTTTTCTTCGTACCAAACACACTCTAAGTGATGATTAATGTCAAAAGCTTGTACAATTATCTAGTCGGCAGAGATGGTTGAAATAACAACTTTTACTCCTCTCAATTTAATAATTGTTTTTTTTTCAATTTCCCCTTTTTGGCTTATTTAAAAATTATTTCATGTGACAGTGGGCTATCACTATGTATTTTGGCCACTATTTGCACTTTGAATTGGATGCACTTTACTGATGTTTGAGTATTAAATGGTAGTAAATTGATTTGGTTTAATATTTTGTATGAGCAATTCAGAGCTACAGAAGGTTAAAAGTGTTTTGAGCTAATATGGAACGTTGATGGCCAAATAAAAATTTATGGAGCAAATCGAAGTTCGTTCGAGGATCGAAGAAGGTTAGACCACTTAAAAAGAAGAACGAAGAAGAGTGCGTCAAATTGTGCACAGCACACTGAACCGTGCAAGTCAGACAGAAACTGGCCAAAGTGCACGGCCAGATGCGGGTCACCTGCCAGCCTAGGTGCGAGGCTGCGAACCTCCTTCCGAGAAAAATTATTTTAGGGCTAATATTGTAATTTTGGAACAACTTTCCTTAACCTATATGAAGCCCAACTCGTCCAAATAAAGGTATCTTGGTTTTTAAAAGAATTGGGAAGGCAAGAATAGGCAAGGAGCAAGACGAAAAATTTGGAAATGAGTTTTTATCTTTCTTCGTCCCTTTTATATCATTGATGATGAATTCTTATATTGTGATTGTGAAAACAATTATGAGTAGCTAAACTCTTTATTCTAGGGTTTGATGGAACCTCTTGGAGGATGAACTTTTATTACATTTAATATAAATTTGTCATTGAATTTTCTCTATTTGTTTAACTACGTGATTATTTTTGTTGATTGAAGGGCTCTCAATCGGCTATGCCTATTTAGTGTGTATTTCATGGAAAAGGGTACATATTTAGGTAGTTGTTGAACAACACCACTCCTAACGTATATGAGGGATCAATGCGAAAGATTTAACGGTGGGATTAGGAATAACAAAACCTTGATGTGATCTTAGTGAGCGGTAAACTAATGCTAGCTAGCGTAGTTCGGAAGAATCCATTTAGTAAATTATTGTGTCCGCTTAGAAGAGAATTACAACACCTAAAGTGCTCATGATCGGTAGAGAGTATCTAGGCAAATTTATAGAAAACCTAATATAGATGATTTCGATAAGAAGGAAAATCGTAACCCTAGACCTTTCCAATCTCGTCTAAATTAGTTCTTTGTTAGTAGTAAAATTATAACTTTTAAATTTCCTTGTTGTTAGTTAGTAAACACTCAATTTTTTGTTCAATATTTTTGGAAGTTGATTACTTGGATCCTTGCGAAACTACAAGTTACGATTACTATATTGATTCCCTATGGGATTCTATTTCGGACTTGTAAATCGGATTATATTTCCAACGACGCTTAATCCTTTTTATAAAGCATAATTGGGCATGATCATCAAACAATTTGAAATTCTACTACATGCAGTTATCTTGAAGGAAAACTCTATTATTTCCTTTTTATAAAGCATAGTTAGACATGATCCTCGAGCATTTGAAATTCTACTACATGCAGTTATCTTGATGGAAAACTCTATTATTTCCTTTTCGGTATTTCTTTTTCTTTACCCGGATCGGTCATATGATAAAATCAAAATAAAAGTTATAACAAAATCATGGGATTATTCTGAGACTGGATCCAGAATTCAAATTTTTATGGGTTCAACTTTTAAGTTTTTAAATATTGCACCCATTATTATTTAAAAGTTCTGAGTTACATATCTATTTTTTTTTTTTTTACAATTTTAATGAATTTTTACTTTACATCAAAAGTTATAAGTTTAAGTGTACCTGGCAGCAGAACACTACATCCGCCCTTTGGGATTATTTATCTCATATCGAATGTGTTATCTATCCTGGTTAGGATAACCTAGTTTTGAAGTAAACGAAGTATTGTATCTTTGTCTTTAATTTCTTGAGCTAATGCTTCATAGAAGTATGTGTTTATGTAATTAGGATTAGGATTTATTTATAGAGATACATATTATAGATAAAATAATTGGTTCCCCTAGACATATAAAAATCTAATTAACATTTGATTGGACTTCGTACATCTGAATTTGCCGTCCATTTAAGGGTTGTACTGGTCTTGCATTTCTCTTGCATCTCGAATCCAATGGAGCTCTCAAAGCTTCTACTTGCTCTCTTGATATTGATCTCACCTGCATTCACATTTTTTTCATCTTTCATTAACACAAAATTAATTTGATGATGTACACATGTGATCATTAAAAACTACTTCATCTTAACTACGAATTATCTGGCTATTTTCAATAACAACAATATACCGAGTGTGATCATAGAAGTGGGGTTTGAAAAGGGTGGGGTATATGCATACCTTAGCCTCACTTCGTATAAGATAGAAGGGTTATTTCCGATAGCCTATCTACCTTACACAAACTATGTAACTAACTGTGTATTCTTACCTATAAAACGGTAACATGTTCAACCATCATGTCATTTCCTTGTGGTCTTGGTTTCAACACTTCTCAAATAGTCCACATTTGATCTTATCCATTAATTCGGGTAAAATTCAAAAATAACTATTTTTTTAACTTGTAATCATAATATAGTAAGAAATGCAAAAATCATTGAAAAATAGTCAAATCCTGAAATCCCTTGAAATTGTTATGGATTATAAAAATCATTACATTTTTTTGGACTTTTCACTTGTTTAAGCTCGAAGTCCATGATATTATCATGGAACAAAAATAATAACATATATACCTAGTTGAATTTCACAATCGCGGTTTAGGGACATGGTATAAAAGGCATCCGGCTTTCATGGGGGATCGGAGGAAGGGCGACACTCAAGGGGTGCGATGTTGACAACAAATCATAATGCAAGCATTAACGGCTGCTTGCACGGCTCATACCCGTGACTTAGATCACAACAAGATAACTTTATTATTACTCCAAAACTCCCCACTGTTATGGTGTTTTTGGATAAAAGTGACTACTTTTCTAACTAATTTTGGCTATTTTAAAACCGGTCCTAATTAAAAATGACTAGCCCGTACAATGAGGCCTAAGATGTGACACAATAATAACTTTGCTCATGTTACTAATTCTTTTTACAGTAACAAATGAAGCTCATTCTTCAAGAAATAACAGAGAGAAATATTTGCATACCTTGCCAAGGATGTGCCAAGAGACATTTTCAGAACATGGAGGAGTAGTTAAAGAACCAGTATATGAGTAATATTTGTGTGACTGTTTCCTTATTTCATGTGTGTCTATACTTCCCAACTGAATCTGTGTTTCTTTCTGTGATGCCACGTCACTTGCCAGCTCATTCAGTTTATTTTGAAGCTAAACATTAAAAACAAAATAAAAAAGAATTTCAACCTTTTGTTTTCAATGGCATATTAGCATTGTTAGTTCAAAACACACTCAAAACATGATTGACTAACTAATGTTATTAATGAAATATGTTCAACATTGTTATCTGACGTGCTATTTGTACATTATGCTCTTCTACGATTTTATAATTTTGCCAAAATACATAATCTACCCATCAAATTTAGGATCAAATCCCTCTCACACACATGTTGAACACAGATTTTATTTTATACACCAAACTTTTTAAAAGTGTGTCAATTACACACTACTTTTGACCAGTCCAAGTAATAGTTTGTTATGTGTATAACACGCGCGTCTCAAAATTAAAAGGACTGTTTTAATCACCCAACCCTTTTAAAGATCCGACCCGCTCAAATAAAAAAAAAATCCAACATTCAGTGAACCACCTTCTCATCACTGCAGCACCTTCTCCACCATTCTTTTCTTTGTAAAAAAAAAATGCTCCACCATAGTTATCACAAAAACACTAGTTCCAACACCCAAATAGATAAACACAAACAACATATTCAAAGAATCCGGACTCCATCTGACCATCATTTTCATTGATGGGATCTTAAGCAACCAAAAGAACATGTAGAATGGGAGAAGGTTGAATCGGGGAAGAAGCGAAATAGGAGAAGGGACAAAACCTTTGCGGGGGGGGGGGAAAGACGAAGAGGTAAGGGCATCTAAAGAATATAAGGGTAAATCTTGAAGAACAAAAGGCGAAATTCTTCCACCAGTTCTTTTTCAGTGTTTAGTATTTAGCCAAATGATAATATGGGAATCAAACACTCGATAACAAAGGGTAGTTTGGAAGTTTTTCACAGTGTGTGTACACGAAAATTCCAACCAAGACAAAAGTCAAACGTGGCGGGAATATTTGCGGAAGCGGAGTACAGGATTTGGTTTTGCATTTGGGTAGGTGAGATTTGAAATTGGAAAGAAGACACACGGGATGGGGGATTGGGGGTTGGGGCGGGGAAGAAGATAAGAGGGGTTATTTTTTCTTTCTTTTTTTATTTGTTAATTGGTGTAAAAAGGAAAAAAAAATAAAAATTAGACACGTGGATTCTTTATAATGTGAGGAACATGCAGGTGCCACATAGCAAAAGTAGTGTGTAATTGACACACTTTTGAAAGGTTTGATGTGTAATATTATTTTCGTGTTCAATAAGTGTGTAACATAGATTTGGTCCTAAGTTTTATGGGTAGATTATGTATTTTGCCTATGAATTAAAAAAATAATTTTTTATAATCTCTTATTTGTAAAAGTAAATATCTCATGGGTACAAAAGAAAAGTAGGATCATGAAACACAAAACCAATTTGTAAAGAGGCACACAACCAATTGACCAGAAAGTTTTCAACATTTTTAGTCAAATACAGTCAAAGAGGTAGGATATTTCCCATTTTTATAGGATTTTTTATACCAGAAATAATTGTATCTTCAATTATAACCCCTCAGGAATGTAAAAGGCTCGAGAAAATACAATAACAATATATCAAGTATCATTCCATGTTATTGGGTCTAAGGAAGATAGTGTATACACAGTCCTTATCCTACTTATGGCTCGAGAAAATAATATCTCTAATTATAGCTTCTTTGGGATGAATGTAATAATAAATTAGTGTAAAGAGAATATTGTGGTAATACCTTGGTCATTAGAGGATCAGGATGGCCAATATGGAAAAGGGTTGCCAGTACTGCTATACTATTGTCTTGAGCAAAATGAACTAGATGAAGCTCTGCAGCATATCTGTAAAAAGTATTAACATGTTATTAAAATATATGCTTTTCTTATTCATTAAAACTCATCCTAATATCATCGAGATTATTGTCTTAGCCATGTCCTATGATCTATATAATGGAGTTCGTCATTTATTGACGAATTTTTCGGGACACTTGACATATTATACTCCCTGATTTACACACTAGACACCAAACATCTTTTTCTTTTTTTTTTCTTTTTTAAAAATAATTAGTGGTGTTCGAGCTGTCCGACCTATAAGCCAAGCCATGAAAGTAACCACTAATACTTGCATTAAGGTACACTGTCTATATTACACCCTTAGAGGTGTGAGGGGTGACCCTTCTCCTGACCCTGCGTGAATGCAGGATATTTCGTGCACTGAGCTGTCTTTTAATTAGTGGTGTCGAGGTCAAAATTTGAGCATCTCGACTATTTCACCGTGTAATTACTACCTTTCACTAGCATATGTATCGGATAACACTGTCTTAACTCTTAACATTTTTTATCTTTATTGGTATTTTAACACTAATTTTCCAACTTTTTAACCACTTCATTAATCGCAAGGCCGCACTCTTTTGTGAGAAAAATATGCATACTGAGTGCCATCAAGTCGGTGTTCAGAAGGAGAATGCCAGTGCATTTGCTTCAAGTTGTAAGTTTTACCATCCACAACCAATGTTCCTGCATTTTCCCCATATTTTATCTGCAACCATTGGTATCAATATCAGTCTCATGAGAAATCAATAGTAGTGAAAAAAAAAATCATCATGTCAATTATGCTAATAAGCATACAAAAGATCAAAGACGTGAAATAAAATAAAGAAAAGCTAAAGAACAGAGGGAAAAAAGTTCTAGGAAAAGAAGGGTAATTTCCTAATGAGACCTGAAAAAATGAACAAAAAGAAAAACAAGTTTCCTTTTTTGACAGAGATCTATATCTTATTTTTTATTTATTTAACTATCATACTCAAACGAATTCAGATTCATGCCGCGTAAGGTTTATTCAAGCCCGAGCCCGAGTCATCAGTAAGATACTACTCTGGAAGGGCTAGATTAATATTAACCTTGTGTCAGGACCTAGGAGCGAAGGAAGGTGGGGCATATGCCTCCCAAAAAGTAATGGAGGAGTGCAATTGTGCAAAAGTTTCCTCAGGACAAATGGAGATTGGACAAGGGGGCTATTTTCCATATCAGATTTTTTTTTTTTATTTTCGAGCTCGAAACTGAGATATCTAATTAAGGGTGTCCTGCTGGTTGATCTTTGACTTCAATCACTCAAGAAAATGTTTTTCACTTTGTTATGCAAAAATAAAGGGTTATTTACATAAAATTGTCGAATAAATTGCATGGATATTTCCTTCATGTCACATATGTATGAACATGTAAATAATGTGATTGACAAAAAGGGACATGTAATAAAAAGATTCAGAAAACTAACCCCAACATTAAAGCCATTATCAACCAAAGTAGCAACTTCAGAATGATTATATTGCATAATCAAGGGCTTCAAATTTTTGTTAATAACAAGATTAGCACTATCAATATTTATTGGGGACTGAGATTTGCCAGTTGAGCAGGCTGAAAATGTTGGGTTCAACCTTCCCCAATTATTTGGGCCTATTGGGCCTGTGTAACCAAATTTGATTTTCAAAGCATCACCTAAAAAAAAGTTGTATAAGTTAATTAGTATTCCAGACTGAGTGGAAATTTTAAAAGTAAAGATCATATATTATACCTTAAAATTTAAAATGTACTGGCTAATTCCTAAATAGCAGTCATTTAGAATAGATACCTTACATCATTTTTACAGTTAATTGTCAAAGAATGAGTACATATAAAAGATAAGGGTTTAATTTGTCTTTGAAGAATTGCTTGGTCTTCATCTAAATCATATACAATTCTTGGGTCATAGTATAAATTTTGGTCTAAAAGTTCTAAAAGCATGTTTGTCACGCTTCCAAATTTACTTATTATGAAAAGTACTTTTTATCATAAGTATTTTTTGAAAACGTATTTTTAACGAGTAATAATTTATGTTCGGTTAATTAATTAGAAATATAATGTGCCAACATCTAAGAAAAACTTATAATGTGTGTTTGTTTTATATATACACCAATTGTTGAATCCCTTGATATAAGAAAAACTTATAATACAGTGGCAAATTTAATATAAGAGTTGTTTTAGGTAACGTTTAAATCTTAAGTAAAATATTCTTGTATTTTCTTTAATCCTCTTAGTAAAATTTCTGATTCCGCTACTTGTACCAACCCCTTCTCTATTAACAAGAACCTTGAGAGAAGACATGCATGCATTGAGGGTTCAAGGAAGCCATACAAGAAAAACAGAAAAAAAAAAGATCTAAAATCCCATTTTTATTCATCTTTTTTCTTCAAGAAATAAGAGATAGTGCATAAGAGGAGCTAGATTTCTATCAAAAATCCTGTAACTTTGATCAAAATCATGTATTTATATTGAATATGTATAAATAATTTATCTAGAATTCAGTAAACTATCATTTCTTAAAATTCAAGACTCATAAACGTAAAATTCTGAATCGCGTTTTGAGATAATGGACTTACCAGATGCATTTGAGAATAGATTAAGCAGAAGAATTGCACATATATTGATCGCCCAAACTGAACTTCCACCAACAGCAGCCATTACTGAAAAAACCCAAAGTTTGTATTTTTGAAAAGTTTTTTTTTATTTTATAAGTTTCAAATTGATGGCTTACAGAGGATGTCTGAGGCAGAGACAACTCAATTTGTGACCTTATTTATAAGCTTTAGACATACCTTTTACTGTATCAGAAGTAGCCCATTATTTGCTTTTGCCCTTTTTATTTGATTTAGAAATTCTTTTGTTTTTATCTGAGGATACTTCTTTTCTATTTCAACAAGTAAATACTTTGACCTATTTCAACATGTCATTTACTAAGAGAAATTTCTTGGATTAAATCTTATCTGACTTGTGTCCATCTCCTTCGACTAATAATAAATAAATAAATAATATAAAAAATCTAGCATAGCATGCGACATGAGCTTTTACCTTTCCTTATCTGAGCCGAGTGTCGATTGGAAACAGCCTCTCTGTCGTTTCGGATAGAGGTAAAACTTATTTATATATTACCTTCCGCAGATCCCATTTTGTAAGACTATACTGGATAGTAATTGTTGTTGTATATATATATTAAATATTAAATTTCTTTGATTTTTTGTGTGTTTATTTTGTTTATTTTTTGAATTTTCTTGGTAAATTATGCTCTGCCATTGACGACACACCTAGTATCACTTTGAAAAAGAGGGTCAGCAAACCAATATTATCACAATCTTCAAGGGATTTTGTAAATTATTGAGAGGTGCATTTATTACTAATGGATTTGGGAATGTATATTGGAAGACAATAGAAAATTATGAATTTATGAGATTTTTTGGTAAATAGTAAAAAGTATTGTTTTCTGAAAATGTGCTGTTATACATGACCCATGACATTGAGCGTGTGAATATATAATGGTATGTCTTTGGATAAAGGGAAATATTTTATTATTGTTACTCACACCACTTGCAACCTTAATTAAATTTTGACATTCCTTGATCATTAAACTAAGAGTTTATTTTATGTTAATGAGTGTCAATCCCTTGTATATATTAATTTTTTTTTAAAAAAATACCTATTTACGCAGTGTTATTTTCCGGCGAAGGGGTGTCGATTGAGACCCCTCGAACAAAGATGGCTCCGCCACTGGTGATATCCCAATTGGCACTAATTAATATTGGATTTAATTTAAATATACTGATATTGTAAGAAATATTTTGTTATCATTATTTTAATATGTTGTAAAACGCAATTTGCTTTATTTTTCAAGTTACAAATCTTAATTTTTTCACGGATAATTATCTGTGTGTGACCTTACAACAACAACAACAACAACAACAACTACCCAGTGTATTCCTACAAAATGGGGTCTGAGGAGGGTAATACGTACACAAGCCTTACTCCTACCCGGAAGGGCAGAGAGGCTATTTCCAATTGACCCTCGGCTCCAGTGAAAGGAAGAGAAAGAAGAGAAAAAGAAAAAGAAAAATAAAAGAGCATTAGTGACTCCAGCAGGAAATATATAAATAGATAACTACACATAAAATCGTAAATTAAAAGGCATGCAATAACACCTAACCGTGACTACCATAGGGAGCACGATACAAAGCGCAAGACATCTATGGAGGGCCCTACCAAACCACACCTAGCCTCAGGAAAGAAGTACGAAAAGCTCTAGAAGCCACTAACATTCTACCGTAATCTTCAACCTTCACACCCTTCTATCTAGAGTCATGTCCTCGATTAGCTCAAGTAGCGCCATGTTCCGCATAATCACCTCTCCCCAATACTTGTCTGGCCTATCTCTACCCCTCCTCAAACCTACTAGGGCTAACCTCTCACCGGGGCATCAGGGCTTCTCGTCCGTACATGCCCGAACCACCTGAGCCACGCTTCCCGCATCTTCTCATCCACCGGGGCCACCCCAACCTTCTCCCGAATAACTTCATTCTTAATCTTATCTAATATAGTGTGCCCGCACATCCACATGAGCATCCTCATCTCCACAACCTTCACTCTTTGAACATGAGAGTTCTTAACCGGCCAGCACTCCGCCCACACAATATGGAATGTCTAGCCACAGCTCTATAAAACTTCCCCTTGAATTTTGGTGGTAATTTCTTGTCACACAAGACTCCTGATGCAAGCCTCAATTTCGACCACACCGCCCCTATATGGTGGGTGACATCCACGTCGATCTCTCTGTCTGCCTGGATCACTGATCCAAGATATTTGAAACTGTACCTCTTGGGGATGACCTGGGCTCCAAGTTTCATTTCCCTGCCTACTTCGCTCGACTCGGCTCTAAACTTGCACTCTTGGTATTCTGTCTTAGACCTACTCAGTTTGAAATCCTTAGGCTTGAGGGTCTGTCTCCAGACCTCTAACCTATCGTTAATACCGACCCTCGTCTCATCTATCAGGACTATGTCATCAGCAAATAGCATACACCAAGGCACATCCCATTGAATATGGCGTGTCAATGCATCTATCACCAAGGCAAATAAGAAAGGGCTAAGGGCTTATCCGTGATGAAGCCTCATATCCACCGGGAAGTGGTCTGAGTCTCCACCCACCGTCCTAACCCTAGACTTTGCTCCATCGTACATGTCCTTGATTGTTCTGATATAGGCTTCCGGCACGTTCTTCGCCTCCAGGCGCCTCCATAATACCTCCCTTGGGACCTTGTCATACGCCTTCTCCAAGTCAATAAACACCATATACAAGTCCTTCTTCTTATCTCTAAACTGTTCCACCAATCTCCTTACAAGGTGGATAACTTTTGTAGTGGAGCGGCCTGGCATGAAATCGAACTGGTTCACATATATGGATGTCATCTCCCTCACCCCCGCCTCAACCACCCGCTCCCAATCTTTCATGGTGTGACTTAGTAATTTGATGCCCCTATAGTTGTTACAGCACTGGATATCCCCTTTGTTCTTATACAGGGGCACGACTGTACTCCATTTCCACTCTTCCGGCATTCTCTAAGACCTGAAGATCACATTGAACAATCTAGTCAGCCACTCCATACCTGTCCTACCCACGCCTTTCCATAACTCCACCGGGATCTCGTCTTGCCTGGTCGCTCGACCCCTACTCATCCTACGCAAAGCTCCCTTGACCTCATTTACCCTAATGCGCCTGCAGTACCCAAGGTCTCTATGAGGCTCTCACTACCCCAGCTACCCTAGCTCTATGACTCGATCCCCCTCCTCGTTGAGCAAGTCTCAAAAGTACGACTGCCACCTCTGCTTGACTTGAGACTCACTCATCAGAACTCTGTCTTCCTCGTCCTTGATGCACCTAACTTGGTCTAGGTCCTGAGGTATGTGACCTTATAGAATAATTTTTATTACGATCTCTGTATTAGAAATTAAACTCATAAATATTTTGGCTGTCAGTTCATCTGGTTTACAAATACAGTTAGAAACAAAAATGGGAACGAGGGGCAAAATCGACGAAGCAAGTATTTTCGAAAAGAAAATTGTGAAAGAATATACGGGTATTATAATTTGAGAGTCTTGAAGATTATTTTAGATCTCAAAGGCCAAAGAAAAATTAGTTGATGCACCATACAGAAAAAAAGAAAAAGAAATAGGAAGGGTCGAGGAATTTTGCCCTTTTGCCGTTTTATCTTTTAAAGTGGATGGTGACAACCACATTCATCTTTGTTGCAGGAACCACAAGTATCCACTATGTGAATTTAGAGGTCACTAATCTCTCAAAGGGTACATTCCACAATATAAAAAGTTGTGGCACAAAAAAGACCTAAAAGAATTGAGATTGACAAGAAGAAATAGGCATTCAATTTCTGTTTTGATCGGAGAGATTAATTTAATATTGTCCTATTCAAAATTACTCTTAACATGACGTGATATTAGTCATTTTAAGCTTTCATTCTTTTCAGTTATTCATATAGGACTTTATTTGCATATCCAACAATCTCGTGAAAATAGCATAGACTAGCCTGGTAATTAAAAAATAGCTAGCTTTTGCAAAGTCATTGAAAAAATAACCAATATTTTTCTGCAACACGAAAAGTCCCGGCATAATATATTGTAGATTGGTACACATGTGTATGAACTTCCAACATATTATGCTGGAAATTCATACACAAGAAAAGTTCCAGCATAATATACTGGAGATTGGAGCACGTGTGTATGAACTTCCAACATATTATGCTGGAACTCCGGTATATTATGCCGGAAATCCAGTATATTATGATGGAAGTTCACGTGTAAAAAATATTGAAACTCTAGTATATTATGCTGAAAGTTCACATGTAAAAATTTATACTCGAGTATATTATGCTGCAATATTTTTTGAATTTTAACAGTATTTTCGTTCAAATTTATCTTTAAATGAAAAGTGGCTAAATTTCGATTACTTTTGAAACGTGACTATTTTTCAATTACCACTTGTAAATATGACTATTTTTTAATTCGTCCCAATCTCCCCCTCGAACTAAATTCTATGTAGCCCATTACCACGATTCACGGGTTAATGTTTGAGATTTAACGTGTGTCATCCACGTTGTTAGAGTATTTGTGGAAAAAAAAGTTTGTCACTAGCTTTTTCTTGGGTGCACGTCTCCAAGCTCGAAAGGTAAACAAATTGAGCCTCGCACTATCATCCTCGTACTCGTTCCGCCAAACATAGGCAATGATACAATTTATATGGTTAAAAAGACCTAAGTTGTTCTTAACATAGCGTGATATTGTCCACTTTGGATCAAATCTGTTTTTCCGAAAAGGACTCACTATTAAGAAATCCCTACATCTTATATGTATGCCCCAAACTTTTTTAGCTACCGATATAAAACCATGTTCGCACATCCAATATTTAACTATTCAGGATTTAAATTTTGCTAGATCTTTTTTTTAATATCAAAATTAACTTTTCAATTGTTAATTTAACAGTTTCACTTCTAAAACTACTAATATGACACACAATTAACTTAATAAATTCTGTTATTGTGTTTTGCCAAATAGTGCCAAATAAAAGATGGGGAGAAGGAGTACTAAATAATGTTTCTTTGAGAATCATATAGAACCTCCCTCGTGCAATGGGTTGCTAGTTCCTTTGTTGTTTCTATGTTTTTTATTTATTTTTAATTAAAAAGTATATTCTGTTTTTTTCCAGGAAAAAGTGAAGTGTGGGAAGAATCTAACCATTTCCCCTTCAGAATGTCTAAATTATAGTGCCCATTGGATAAGAAAGCGCCAAGATCTTCCAGCTTGAATTTTGTTTCTTGTGACAATTACAATACAAATAATGCACCAACTACAGATAATTACATGATATTATGTTGAGTTGGTCACGAGGATCAAAAGTTTTAAATAAATTCGTTTGGAAGAACCAACTTGATCATAAACTTCAAGAATTTGCAAGTTTTAGTAATTAAGTAATTTGTTCACTCATTGATTCTTTTTCCTTTAAATAATAGTGGTGTATAGACCAACTTCTGTGTACAAAGATAGGGGTAAGATATACAGACACCCCACCCTGCTCCGATCTCGCTGAGTATATTGTTGTTACGAACTAACTTATGCACAACTCAATTATTACATTAAGTATTTTCTCCGGTCCACTTTACTTGATTTTTTGATTTTTTTATGGTCCACAATATTTGATTTTTTCAGATATCAAGAAGGAATTAATTTCTTTTTTTCATAGTTGCCACTCGAATAAAAAGCCTAGGAATATTTGTTGTATTTCAAACAAACAAATTAAGTTGATGTGGTCTATATTAAGGTTGTATGGTGGTCCGGGCCCGGGCCTAAATAGGCTAAACGGGTAGGGGCTTAACGGGCTTGGGCTTAGCGGTCCTGGGCTTCGTGGGCTCAATGGGTGGAACCAGCCCGTGACGGACCTAAGCCCATATGGTCCTGGGCTAAATGGGCCAGGCTCGTGGGCTTAGCTGGCCTAACGGGCTTTTTTTTTAATTTTTTTTATTTAAATATATATATAATATATATATATATATATATAAACAAATAAATTGCTCGTATACATGACTAAATAAATATATGTAATATATATAATATAGAAATCGAATTATTAAAGTGCTTGACGAAAAAGTAAAATAACAAAAAAAATAGTAAAACAAAATTGGCATGCATAATAAATTAATAATAAAGTACAACATGAAGCATAAATACGTCTAATAATTTTAAAATAACATAACTTGTTGAAAAATCTTAAAGACGAACTTGCGGATAAATACCCTCAACACAAATGCTTTATATGCCTCGTTATAATGTCTGGGCTGCAGCCTCTGAAGTTTCATCATAATTATCACCTTGAGAACCCTTGAACTCCGTCCAAGATTTAAGTGCTTTTAAGCCCGCAGTTCTTTTAGACGATTGTGAACTAGACAAAGTAGGGTTGGAACATTTGGCCTAGCATGATCTAAGGCAAGTTGATAAGCATTATAAGTTGTTTGAGTATTAATTTTAATTGAGGCTTTTGCATCTGCAAGTGTAGCAAATTCCTCATTTGAAAGATCTAAAGCCTTATAAATATTTGAGTACCAAAAGTGAGGACCTCCTAATTTAATTGTAGGATTTAACATTACAGCTACGCCATAAATATGGGGCATAAGAAAAAATTTGTTAATGTTAAGAATACAATTCTATTTGGAGTGAATGTCTATCTTGTGGAGAGTTTTACTATGTGACTAGGTCATATTTCTCCTATAAATAGAGGGGTCTTACCCCATTGTAAATCATCCCAAAATTCTATAAGAATTCCTTCTCTATTTCTCTGCAATATTGTTCTTCTTCTTTTATTATTTTATAACACGTTATCGGCACGAGACTCTAACCAATTGAGTAGAAAATTTGGGATTGAGCATAATGATTGTCAATAGTTTCATGAATTTCCTTCATGATTAACATTCTGGATTTAAGGTAAGTATTTTACTTTTCTCTTTCAAATTCTTGAAATTCTATAATTTGATTTTATATAAAGGCAAAGACAACAAAGTTTGATTATAACTCTAATGGAGTTTTTAAGAAATTACACCCAGATGAAGTGGTAAAATTTCTATGTCTTGTCATGATCAAAGTCATTTATGATCATGCGCACAAGAAGTGAAAACCGGTCCCATTAAATTTTCTCCATTCTCATTCCCTTAAGAGAATATGATAGCAATATGTGATAAGTCTGAAAGAAGACAAAATTATTACCGTGAAGGTATCAATGGATGTGGACGTGGCAATAGACGAAATTATAATCGTCATCATTTGTGGTAATGAGAACAATAAGGATTCTCAAAATAATCCCACACTTTGAAAGTAATATTTGTCATCGATTTGACGTGAAATTTTATAGATGATTATGGTCCATTCATGATGTGAATGTGTCACGATCCAAACTCCGGTCGTGATGGCGCCCAACACAATGCTAGGCAAGCCCGACCATATTATTTCTTAACCAGCCATTTATTAATTCCAATTAATCAAGTTAAACTTAATCAGCAAGTTTTCATATCAAAATGATAAACGCAATAGTAGAAACATACAAAATACGGTCCCGGCCATGTCGTGGTGTCACGAGACTGAGCCTCTACAGAATAACATCCTAATACAAACAAGTCTAGGCAAAATGGAACACAACAAGATAATAAGGAAGGAGAAAATAGGCTCTGCGGACGCTGGCAGCTACCTCGTAGTCTCCGACAATAGCAGATAATGAACAGCAGCCACAATATCTCAAACGCTCTCGGGCACCTGTGAATCTGTACATAAAGTGCAGGGGAGTGGGGTGAGTATATTTCAACTCAGTGAGTAATAATATTAAACAATAACTGAAAGTAAGAACTCAAGTACTATCACTAAACAGTTCTGAGGCAACCCCGACATGTAAGTCATCACTATACTAGGTACTCCGATCACCAGTCCACATCTATCTCATCAAGGCCCCACACTGACAGAATCCCCTCTCGTACCACACGGTGTACAACCATCTCCATATACATGTGCCCCTAAGGCATAAGTATCTAATAAGTATAATGCTGCGGCGTGCAGCCCGCGGCGTGTAGTCCGATCCACATATATATTACTGCGGCGTGCAGCCCGATCCAATATATATAGCGCTGCGACGTGCGGCCCGATCCAATATATAATGCTGCGGCGCGTAACCCGATCCAATATATATGTATATATATGTATAATACTGCAGCGTGCAACCCGATCCGATATGTGTATCAATACCTCACAACGGGTCCTCAACCCCATCTCAGTCAATATAGACTTTGCCTCTCAGGCCCACTCAGCTAGAATAGGGAATCCCACCCCACGTAGTCTCTCTCAAAGTACACAACTAGCGGCGTGCAGCCCGATCCAATATATATACTGCTGCGGCGTGCAGCCTGATCCAATATGTATACTGCTGCGGCGTGTAGCCCGATCCAATATATATATATATATATATATGTATGTATGTATATAATTCCTCCTAACGGGTCCTCGACCCTGTCTCGATTAGTACAGGATTGGCCTTTCAGGCTCGCTCAGCTAAATTAGGGAGTTTCCGCTCTAAGTAACCTATCTCTCGCAGTGCACATCAAGTACTGGGTCTTAGTATGCTATTCAGCTAGTTTTACGGCTGAGTGTAAGTTTTCAACACGATATAAGGGCCACCTAGCTCTACAAGTCCCCTAATGATCTACAGATCAGCACAAGGCCCCAAACATGGCTATCAGCTCAATTACACGGTTATAATCTCATTATCAGTCATAATACACAACATTCTATTAGCCTGGAAGGACCAAGTCCGAACCCCCAATCACAATGTCACCACACCCATCACAAGACGCGTATCTCATCTCAACAGAGCACTGTGAAGTGCTAGTGCGGGGTTTCAAACCCTCAGTACATTATTTACTACTACCACTCACCTCAAACCGGTAGAATCTTCAATCCGCCTTGCGCTTGCCTCGCAAATCAATCTGCTCGGATGCCAAATCTGCTCAAAATCATAGAGAATGCATCAATATGTGCTAATTTCACGCAATTCATTCAAATTACCCAAATTGTATCTAAACCCACAAAGTTGTCAAAACCCGACTTTTGGTGCGCTTCTCGAAAAATTATAAAAATTACTTATTCGGAACCCTCGTCTCAATACAAGTCTAGGCATATCAAATTTACTAAATTCGGACTCCATTTGCCTGCTCAAATCGGTATTTTTCAACAATTTTAGGCCTAGGGCTAAAACCCACCTTTAATCCTCCATTTCCATAGAAATAAACCATGATTCATGATAAAAGCGCGTAATTAAACCATGAAACTTACCTCCAACAATACCCCGATGATCTCCCAGCTATTTCCTTTCACTTTCTCTCTCTAAGCTTCAAAATTGGAGGGTTTTGCAAACGAACACGTAATGAAATGTTTCTGTAATTAAAGAAGCTGCCCAAACGTTTACACTATGCGATCGCATCCCATCATTGCGATCGCATAGAACAAATGATAGCTCGAGTTAATTAAGGCTATGCGATCGCACTTCCTCTCCGCGATCGCGTAGAACATCTCACCCAGGCTCCAAATTACTACTATGCGATCGCAAACCGACCACGCGATCGCATAGAACACTAGCTTCTTAGGCACCCCGGATCATTTTACCCTATGCGTTCGCACAAGTGACCCTGCGATCGCAGAGTGCCAGGTTCCACACCTATGCGATCGCATCCCCTATTACGCGATTGCATATAACAACTCGGGGGCTCACTTCCATCCTTCTATGCGATCGCATCTCCTCTATGCGATCGCATAGAGCATCCGTCTGCAACAAACCCAGCAGCCAACAGCAGTTCAAAAATACAAGAAATGGTCCGTTTGGACCCCCGAAATCAACCCGAGGCCCCCGGGACCCCAACGAAAACCACCAACATACTCCATAACACGTTACGAACCTGTTCCAAGCATAAAAACACCATCCTAAACATCAAAATCACCAATTACACACGAATTCAAGCCTAAGTTTTCACTCAAACTTCCGAAACCAACATTCGATCAAAAACCCGACCAAACGACCTCCGAATGACTTGAAACTTTGTAAACACATCCAAAATCACCTAACGGAGCTACTGCAACTGACAGAATTCCATTTCGACTCCCGGATCAAAATTTCGCCTATCGCCAAAACTCAACTTTAGCCAATCAAGCCTAAAGCTACTCCAGACCTCCAAATTCACTTTCAATCGCTCTCCTAGCTCATAAATGACGTCCCGGAGCTGACCGAATTATCTGAATTCGATTCCGAGCTCTCTAACTCACAAGTCAACATCCAGTTGACTTTTCCCAAATATTCCTTCTTCTAAGAGACTATTTGTCTCAATTCCAACCAAACTCAATCCGAATTGACTCAAACTCGCCAAACATACATATTGAAATATTAACAAGCATATAACGGGGATAACGAGGTAATAACACACATGATGACGGGCCAGGTCATCACATTCTCCCCAACTTAAGCAAACGCTCGTCCTCGAGCGGACCCAGAGTTGTACTAGATTTAGCACAATAGCTGAATGACCTCACCAAGCATATACTCGGGGTGATACCACTTCACCCTATTTTTCATAAGTCCGATAACATAGAATAGCTAAATTTCAACAGTCTATCTGAACCATAAACCACATTGCACTTTCCGAAATCATATACCAAATCTGAATCCCACATCTATACTCAGAGTACACACGATCCAACTGTAATAGCCAAACTCGCCACTCCAGGTGAGATAACATGATGTATCAAACAACCCAATCACTCGAGACGATAGTCTCTAATCACAACAACTGGCCACAATAACCAAATACTAGCAAAAAGAACCTTTCTCATTAGATAGAGTCTTATTCCAACACCTTCATATCCTACCCCACGGCAATCGCACATGCGATATATCGAACCCATCTCTCAGGTCAACCATTCATGAATCCATTTCCCTTTTAATTGATACTACAACAGAATTCGAAGCCCAATCTCGATATTACCCTTCTAACAAACTGAAATCATACATGCTCGCACTCATTAATGACTCAAATGATCATTTAGGTTATAACACAGCGCGCTGGTGGTATGACGCCTCAACACCGGCCTGAGCCGCGACAAGCACAACACAAGCTCCAATAGGAAACGTCTGAACATACTCCAATCATGACAATTGACTCAAACAAAAGAGCTGTAATTCAATTCATCTGTACCATCATATCATAAAACCGAGATCCCGTCTCACATCATAGGAATAGAGTACATGACTCCTTCTCGAAAGGTCATAACATCACGTGGCCTTGCCACGACTCATGATTCTATCCAAACACTATTACTCATGGAGCACCTCAAGCCACCATGCTCATAACGGTCAGCCACGCACACATCTAGATCTGAGCCCAAGCAACCAATCACACCTGCAATGATACAATTGATATACGCTATCAAATCCTAAAAGGACACAACCGATGTGCTATTCCCCGAGCGATACCCAATACGGACTATTCCTCAGAGGCTAGGAAGTATTGTATACAAAGTAACATATAGGAAACTATATTTTCCACATCACAATATTGCGGCGCGCAACCCGTTCCAATAGCATACCTGTGGCGGCATGCCACCCGATCCAGATACCATACTTGTGGCGGCGTGCCACCCGATCCAGATACTATACATGTGGCGGCGTGCCACCCGATCCACGCATAAATATAGCAAAAGGGAATGCACATCGACTCAAGTTGCTCATTGCAACAAACATATATATAGCCTCAAGCTCGGAAACATGAAACGCATCTGACAAAGCAATACCTACCAGCCGTCCTCTGATCCTAGGGTACATCTACCCTGCTGGGGCATGATCTGATGCACTCTGCCATGCAGTTTGCGACATGTTTCTAACATAGTCCATATCACATTAGTCTGAACAACCTGGCTTATGACAACCAGTCTGCAATCATGTATCATTATTAAAATTCATCGTATCTAGTAACGAGATAGCCACTAGGGCTTCCAATTACTAATAACCGCTAAACGGTGCCGATACACATGACATACCACCACTGTGTAGGCAGATTAAGAGAACTTCTAGTTTCTGACACATATATAACACATGAATCATTATGACTGATTTCACACTCCACCGTATGAATACATAACACACATCAAGCATTCATTCATACCACGTAAGCCATTCTGAAATCTCCTTATGCCCTTTACAACTCAATCATCATTGTCAATCCAACAAGAGGATACCACCACACCACTAGATTTTATCAATTTATATTACCTGGCCCTTTTGACCATATACTCTACCGAATTACTAGAATAGCAGTACCATTTTCCTCAATCACCAGGAAGATTGATTCTCAGATTATTTGCAGCTGCCCACGCTGCTTGGGGATTTTAATGACTTCCCATATAATATGAACTGATCTCAAACCTTGAACATGCCGTTATCATCTTTCCATAACACATCGTATATACCATACCACACTAAGACAACATGGAAATTCATATCCCTTTCCTCCGCCGCAAACATCGGCGCACTCAACTAGTCAAGGACTTTCATGATCCCATATAGAGAAAACTCATTACACATTCCAAGCTTTACATACCAACAGGAAATACACTCATTTTTAAACCACGATAAAACATATCACAAATCCTTTCTCCCAATTACATCGCATAAGTTAAATTGCCAGGACTGAGTCCTTATACCCATATCGAGTTACACAACTGCGAATACTCAAAAGCTTTATTGCACAATATCGGCGAGACTCATTACTTCAAACATATACCAGGAATTAATCGTGTTCCTTACCATACCGTTCCGATTTATTAACAAGTTGATCCATCTACCCAATTTCCTTTCTGATTCATCTTTAATTTAATACTAGCCTTTATTGTAGAACCACGATGCCTCAACCCATGTTACCACACAAGACTCGTACATAAGACCATACGGTCTAAGACCCATAGGCCACTGAATACTCTCTCAATTATTTCCCAGAAATACCACAATCTGTAACACTTTACCTTGAATAACTTCCTGTAGTTTTGAATTCGTTATTATTACTCTCCAATATAGATACATAGAATCTCATCATCCCCATAACATAACAAAAGTCTTGATTTCTTCTAACGAAACCACCGTCTTTAGCCATATACACAATCTTAAAGCACCGTACCGTTACAAGCAAAGTCTTGAACACCGCAAGACTATTCTCGGGCATCATTCACCCTTATTCAGTTATAATTCCACTGTCTTATTGAACAGAACCACTCGTGCCTTGTTAGAACTCTGACATCGCAGAACAAAATTACATACAGATGCAATTAGCTATCTTTCTTTCTATACGCTGAACATTCTTTACCAACATTTTCGACGTACTTAGAGACAGGATCAACATAGCACACAACCGTGCAATCAGCTAGTCAATAACAACCTCCCCAACTTAGCTCGAAGCCATATACGTCAAGGCACTTTTAGCCCCTCACAGCATTCTTACTCAATTGATGCCACAATGTTCTAGTTAAATTAAACTCAAGTCATTTACAAGCTTCGGCGGAGACTCGAATCATCAGAAATCTTAACTCTTTTGCAATTCTTGTATTTATTCACACAAAACAGCTAAGCCCATTCTCTAGGTGACAAAATCTTTTCTAAGTCTCAAATTTTTTCAAAAATTTCGGTAGAGTTTCCTTTGTAAATTGGCCTATCCACCTGCCAGAGAATCACCAAACCATTGTAACAATACACCCATTATCAAACTGCCATTTTCACAATTAAGATCAATACTAATCGCATGAATTTCATAATACCGACTCGCGAAATTAGCACCTCGGTGCTCAAGCCATAGACAAGGATCCGACCTCAAGTCCTCCAGACAGGCCCAATGAACTCAAAGAGATTATATCTCGTCCCTCGATTGGGGAATCATAAGCCATCAAGGCAAATTTATCACTAAGCACTCGAGTGCACTTACAAATGTATAGAAGGAGTTTCAAGAATTACATCTCAAGCTGAATCAAGTACGCACGATAAGAATTTCAAGAATTGAAACTTTCCTAAAAGGTTTGCAGCCTCCCGAGGATAAGTACAGGCGTCCCCGTACCGATCCACGAGACTCTACTAAACCGGCTCATGACTCGCGAGACCTGTTAACCTAGGCTCTAATACCAACTTGTCACGACCCAAACCCCGGTCGTGATGTCGCCCAACATAATGCTAGGCAAGCCCGACCATATTATTTCTTAACCAGCCATTTATTAATTCCAGTTAATCAAGTTAAACTTAATCAGCAAGTGTTCATATCAAAATGATAAACACAATAGTAAAAACATACAAAATACGATCTCGACCATGTCGTGGTGTCACGAGACTGAGCCTCTACAGAATAACATCCTAATACAAACAAGTCTAGGCAAAATGGAACATAACAAGATGATAAGGAAGGAGAAAACAGGCTCTGCGGACGCTGGCAGCTACCTCGTAGTCTCCGACAATAGCAGATAATGAACAGCAGCCACAATATCTCAAACGCTCTCGGGCACCTGTGAATCTGCACAGAAAGTGCAGGGGAGTGGGGTGAGTATATTTCAACTCAGTTAGTAATAATATTAAACAATAACTGAAAGTAAGAACCCCTGTACTATCACTAAACAGTTCTGAGGCAACCCCCACAGGTAAGTCATCACTATACTAGGTACTCCGATCACCAGTCCACATCTATCTCATCAAGGTCCCACACTGACAGAATCCCCTCTCGTACCACACGGTGTACAACCATCTCCATATACATGTGCCACTAAGGCATAAGTATCTAATAAGTATAATGCTGCGGTGTGCAGCCCGATCCAAATATATAGATATATATATACTGCTGCGGCGTGCAGCCCGATCCAATATATACATACTGCTGCGACGTGCAGCCCGATCCAATATATATACTGCTGCGGCGTGCAGCCCGATCCAATATATATACTGCTGCGGCGTGCATCCCGATCAATTATGTATACTGCTGCGGCGTGCAGTCCGATCCAATATGTATACTGTTGCGGCGTGCAGCCCGATCCTATATGTATACTGCTCGATACAATATTTATATACTGCTGCGGCGTGCAGCCCGATCCAATATATATACTGCTGCAGCGTGCGGCCCGATCCAATATGTATACTTCTACGGCGTGCAGCCCGATCCAATATATATACTGCTGCGGCGTGCAGCCCGATCCAATAAATATATAGCTGCAGCGTGCAGCCCGATCCAATATATATATATATATATATATATATATATATATATATATATATATATATATATATATATATATATATATATATATATATATATATATATATATATATATATATATATTCCTCCTAACGGGTCCTCGACCCTATCTCGATTAGTACAGGATTGGCCTTTCAGGCTCGCTCAGCTAAATCAGGGAGTTTCCGCTCTAAGTAACCTATCTCTCGCAGTGCACATCATGTACCGGGTCTTAGTATGCTATTCAACTAGTTTTACGGCTGAGTGTAAGTTTTCAACACGATATAAGGGCCATCTAGCTCTACAGGCCCCCTAATGATCTACAGATCAACACAAGGCCCCAAACATGGCTATCAGCCCAATTACATGGTTATAATCTCATTATCAGTCATAATACACAACATTCTATTAGCCGGGAAGGACCAAGTCCGAACCCCCAATCACAATGTCACCACGCCCATCACAAGACGCGTATCTCATCTCAACAGAGCACTGTGAAGTGCTAGTACGGGGTTTCAAACCCTCAGTACATTATTTACTACTACCACTCACCTCAAACCGGTAGAAGCTTCAATCCGCCTTGCGCTCGCAAATCAATCTGCTCGGATGCCAAATCTACTCAAAATCATAGAGAATGCATCAATATGTGATAATTTCACGCAATTCATTCAAATTACCCAAATTGTATCAAAACCCACAAAGTTGTCAAAACCCGACTTTTGGTGCGCTTCTCGAAAAATTATAAAAATTACATATTCGGAACCCTCGTCTCAATACGAGTCTAGGCATATCAAATTTACCAAATTCGGACTCTATTTGCCCGCTCAAATCGGTATTTTTCTACAATTTTAGGCCTAGGGCTAAAACCCACATTTAATCCTCCATTTCCATAGAAATAAACCATGATTTCATGATAAAAGCGCGTAATTAAACCACGAAACTTACCTCCGACAATACCCCGATGATCTCCCAGCTACTCCCCTGCACTTTCTGTGCTGCCCGAGAGCAGTTGAGATATTATGGCTGCTGTTCATTATCTGCTATTGTCGGAGACTACGAGGTAGCTGCCAGCGTCCGCAGAGCCTGTTTTCTCCTTCCTTATCATCTTGTTGTGTTCCATTTTGCCTAGACTTGTTTGTATTAGGATGTTATTCTGTAGAGGCTCAGTCTCGTGACACCACGACATGGTCGGGACCGTATTATGTATGTTTCTACTATTGCGTTTATCATTTTGATATGAACACTTGCTGATTAAGTTTAACTTGATTAACTGGAATTAATAAATGGCTGGTTAAGAAATAATATGGTCGGGCTTTCCTAGCATTGTGTTGGGCGCCATCACGACCGGGGTTTGGGTCGTGACAGAATGTGACAACATCTTACTTATGAATACATATTCATTCTTCAAATAATATGAACGTGCTAATGGTAGTGAATATACCACACGCACCTCTAGAAGAATGTTTGAGATGATACCACAAATAATGTCATTATTATGGCATAAATGGTCATTGGTCACATACCTATTGTACGCCAAAATATTTGGCATTGTGATTATTAAAAGAGAATGGTAATGCAAGAAACAGATCTTGCATATAATTTTGACTATACACATAATGGTATAACTTACTCTTTAAAAGAGATATTCACCACATGGATGAAAATTAATTGAGAGCTTTGGAAGAGCCAATTATTACTATTTTGGAGAAACATAATCAATTACCAATAAGGTATTGTGTTGTAGTACGTCTCAAAGAAACTTATTCAGTTTCCAAAGTATACGCGAAAGCGGTTGATTATATTGAGACTATAAATAAAGGAAATTTAATATCTTCTATTACTACAACTTGTAGCGAGGTAATATGTATGTGAAAAGTTACCTGCTTTATTCTCCAATTTGTACTAAATAAACAAAAGAATATCACAATGAAGTGAATATTTATTGATATAAAAACCCATATCATAATAAACTTGGAGTTTATTCATAATTACACACATCATGGTGTAAATGAAGTTTATCAATATTGATAATTTATCCAGTTGACATAATTGGTTTTGCATATCAATTTAAGTATGATGTGCAAAAATAATAGAGAATTTATATGGGTAAATATTAAAGAACTAGAAAGTTCTTTACGAATTCTCGTACATTGCCTTTAATGGACCAACTAAAATTGGGATTGAATCCCATGAATGCTGGAAATATCAAAGGTGAATATGGGCTCATTCACCTGCCATGTATACCACATAAGATGCATCTATGAGATGGTTACATATGCAATTATTATTATCCCGCAACATGGCCGGTATGTGCGAGGTAACTTGCTCATTAATTTAATTTCGAGCATAATTTCCAGATTTTCTATTCAAGAAGTTCATCTTGATAAGTTGGTCTACATCATAGCTAGTTTAGCAAAATAATTTATTGAGTGCCTCCAATTAATAGCTTATAAATTATTGCTTATAAGAACAAAGCATATATATATATATATATATATATATATATATATATATATATATATATATATATATATATATATATATATATACATATATATGTATATATATAGTTTGATATACATTATATACGAAAGTATATTATTTCTCCCCTCACAAGTGGTTCAGGGTTAGGAACCAAATAATTTCATCTTATTATTTTTGATGTGCAGTGTATATTTTGATTAACACCATAACACACAAAGATGGTTTCTCAAAGTTGAAGAAATAAGTTAGTTTTTCTAACATGAGGGGGAGACAAGATACAACAGTTGAAAAATTGTTACATGGAATGAATTATCATTTATATATCTAGATCCTCGAATAAAATAATATGAACTTGAAGTTCATTAAAGGATAATTTATGTGTAATTTATTGCAAATCATGCCAGACGCATTTGCTGACCCAAATAAAGTAACTATATTCTCATTGCAAATGCTCATATTAAGTCCTAGAAGGACAAAGTCTATGGTAAGCTTAAAGCGTATAGACAATCGGTTTCAAATAAACTTCTTGATAAAAAAGATAAGTAAATGATCAAAGTGATCATAATAAAGGAGGAAAGTGATCTAGAAGATCACATGACATAACACTCTATAATATCTCATGAGAGATTCAAGTACCTGGATATATGAATGAAGAGACCTCTATGTTATGTCATTATAAAAATATATTGAAACTGATATAAAATCCCTATCGACGTCAACCTTCAAGAAGCTAGTGCACAAGATTGGGATGCGACGGCTTAAGGATGTGAATTGATGCTCTCATCGGGGGGAGTTAATGCGCGTTACACTCTTTTTTCCTTACAAGGTTTTGTCCCACTGTGTTTTTCTTGCAAGGTTTTTAACGAGGCAACCAAAAGGCGTATTATTAGATATGTGTACTCTTTTTCCTTTTATAGAATTTTTTCCCATTGAGTTTTATTTTAGTTAAGGTTTTAATGAGGCACATTACTTATTGAGTAGACATTCAAGGGGGAGTGTTAAGAATAGAATTCTATTTGGAGTGAATGTCTATCTTGTGGAGAGTTTTACTTTGTGACTAAGTCATATTTCTCCTATAAATAGAGGGGTATTACCCCATTGTAAATCATCCCAAAATTCAATAAGAATTCCCCCTCTCTATTTCTCTGCAATATTGTTCTTCTTCTTTTATTATTTTATAACAGTTAAACTTTTCTTTTATTGCATTTATAGCAAGTTTATAAATTTTCTCACCCTCCGAAAATTCAACAAACAAATCACATAGTTCTGCAATATAAACTAAATAATTTGAAATAGTCGAATAATATTGCCTGAAAAATACATTTGTAGCAATTTGAAAATGTTCTAAAAAATCTATAAGAATTTTAACATTCGTCCAATCTTGAGTTGTAAGCATTTCATCATCATCCTCACCACCAACCCGAGCATTAAACGTTGCATTAATTGGGTTTCTGTATTCATATGCAACTACTAAACTTTCGTACATATAATTTCATCTAGTCGGGAAAGGTTTAGGAACCTTTCTTTCTCTAAGGCCATATTCATCACATTTTTAAAATACTCTCTAAGTCTGCTTCTACGGGTTGAATAAAAAAGCCAATTAAGAGCCATTCTAACCGTTTTAATTTTTAAATTTATAATTTGCATACCATCACCGACAATTAAATGATAAATATGATAAATACATCTCACATGGAATATATTACTAAATGCATGATTTAGTGTTATCGTAAGTATGCCAATAGCATTAGTGTTACTAGAAACATTATCCATAGAAATTGTCATTATTTTATCTCTAATGCAAAAATATCTATAAATATTTGCAATAGTGTTAGCAATAAACTTACATGTGTGACATGAATTAATTATTCTATATGCAATAATGCGTTTTTGCATTATCCACTCCTCATCTATCCAGTGACTTGTAATATTTAGATAATCACAGTCATTATTACTTCTACCAATATTAGTAGTAATAGAAATCCGATTAGTTATATGAGTAAACACCGCAAATATTATTCATATTCATGTTTATATTTATAAATATCGCTCTTAACTGTTGCGCGAGGCCAACCTTTATAAGTAGGATTATAAACTTTTCTAATATAATAAATAAAATTAGGATTAGAAGAAAAAGTATAGGGTAAGCACCTAACGGTAACCATCTTTGCTAATTCTTCACGATCTTTATTTGGATCATAATATAAAAAATGTCCCGTCACACTGTTTATTCCTTGTTGAACTAGATTTGAACTTGTACTCTGGTTAACCGCAATATCTACACTTGACCCATCTAGCTCCACTTTCATTAGTAAAAATCTAATTTTATCTCTAGGGTGTGTTAGTATGTGCCTAGTCAAACTACCTGTGCCGCTACGGTCTCCAATATATTTATGTGCCAACAATTTCCCACGATTCTTACACTTAACCTTATTTTGTTCTCTTATTTGAGTAAAACAATTCCAAACTAATGATGTTTCTAGGCGTTTAGAAGGTTGTCTATTAAAAGTAAGGTTTCTACATGTGGGTCGGGCGGTGCATCAGTTGGGTTATTAACAGGACTAGTAGGGGTATCATTTAAATCCGATTGGGTTTCGTTTACATCCTCTTTTTCCTCATCATTTTCTAAAATAGTTTCATTAGGATAAAGAGCATTTATAACTTCTTCATTTAATCTTTGACCTGGTGCAACATTATGACAAAATTCACTATCGATAAATTGAAAATAAGGGTTATCACTATCAAGAATAATAAGAGCTGCAGGACGGGTAACAGGTCTGGGTTAGGGAGATGGGGGAAGGGTAGTAGGTTGGCGACTACTTTCACCAATTTTAGCTTTTCCCTTACCACCAAATATTTTTTTCAAAGAAAATGCCATATTAATTACAATTATGCAATCTAAAACACACAAAAATATATTCTTATAACTTAAGAGTTGGAACGAGTTTACGAATTGCCGAACAACTTCTTGAAAATTGAAAATCGTTGAAGACTTGAATACTTCAATTCACCAACTTCACAATTTTTCACGAAATTGCAATAATAAATAAGCAAGAAGAGAAATTAGATATAGATTGAGAGAGATTGATGAATTGGTGAGTAAAGATAAAAGAATGAGGGGGTACTTATAGTTGAGAATTGGGAAAAAGTATAATTATATAAGTTTGGGGGCCAAATGTCTATTTCTTAAAGTGGCCAACGGATAAATTATGAAGTCCAACAGCTAGATTTTAACAATCTAACCGTTGGTCTTTTTATATTTTTTTTAAAGGGCCGTTGGAGCCCGTTAGGCCCGGTTGAACCAACCCAGGCCTGCCTGCCAGTCTCGGGCTTAGCGGTCCCGGGCTCGTGGGCTTGAAGATATGAACCGGCCCGCCCTGGGCTTACTACACCATTGGGGACCGCCACCAGGACCGGGCAGCCAGGAAAGACCGTGGGCCCTGTCCGGTCCCGATCCCAGCCCGGCCCCTCATACAACATTAGTCTATATCATTGTTAAATAATATTAAAAAGTAAATTTTTTAAATATGTACAAAAATAGTAAAATATTAATTAAAGTAGAGCGGAGGATGTAGCTTCTCTCTCCAACAAGCACTCCACTAAGTATAGTTAGAGGGAAAGAAATTATCTACTATAATAATTCTACTTTTAACTTTAAGTTGTTCATTAAAAATACAATAAAGACTCCTAGGCTCTTTACTGCAACGACAACTTTAAAAAGAAAAATAAAGTTAATATATTTGAAAAAATTAAATATTGCGGATAATAAAAAAGGACAAAAAAATCAATTAAAGTGGAAGGAAAACAATATATTTTTTGTCTCCGAAACTGAACCATAAGTTTCACATTTTCACTCACTATATTGACTACCACATCCTCAGGTGTGACTCACTGTGTTATTGAGTCGAGTCCATCCACAAGAACATTAGTATTTAGATGATTTTGTAAAGGCGAATGGACAAACCTTGAATGGTTTCTATCTCAGCTGAAAGCCTGAAATTGACAACAAAGAGTTAGAACTGTGAAGAGATGCTGAAATCATAAGTCACTTCTTCATAGATAGGCTGACGGCACCAAGCATAAAAAATATGAGACGTAACGTGCACTAAGAAGCCAATAGAATTCAACGTATATTATATATACATAAAAATTAATTTTAAACATATATATACAATATAATTTTTTTGACGATACACCATTGTTACAAAGAAATAGCTAATCTAGTTCTCTACCCTCAAACTTGAAATCTTGGATTTGCTAGAATAATCAATCTAGTATATTATTAACCAGAGATGCTACCACTCAATAGCTGAAACAATATTAAACACTCATTCCATATAAGAAACCAAAGCTAGTAAAGAACCAGTTGAGCACAATACTTGGATTTTACCAAAATTATTATTGGGAAGAGGAGTTGTGGTGTATAAAGTTGTTACGTGATCAGGCAATTACGGGCTCAAGTTGTGAAAACAAACTCTTATAGAAATGTAGGGTAAGACTGTGTATAATAGACTCTTGTGATCCGGCCCATCCCCAGACCTGGCGTAATTGATAAAATTGATGTCATGTGATTAGGAGATTACGGGTTCGAGCTATGAAAACATACTCTTGCAAAAGTATAGGGCAATGCTGCGTACAATAAACCCTAGTAGTCCGGCTTTTCCCCGGACCCGCACATAACAAAAGCTTAATGCAACGGACTGCCATTTTTTTTACCAAAATTATTAATTGAATTATATGCATGTTGCAGTGGATTTCAGCATTTTTCACTCCACTTTTACTAGAAAGCTAAAATTAACTCAAACAAGATGTAATATAGATTGCCACAGAACTAATCACTTTTCGACCATTATTAGTTTTCTATATTTTGTTCTACTATACAAACAACAACAATAATATATCCAGTAGTATATTTCTGCAAGTGAGGTCCGAAGAAGGTAATATATATGCAGATATTATCCCTACCTCGTCTAGGCATAGAGACTGTTTTTTGTTCTACTTTATCAAGAAAAAATACATATAAATAGTCTGGAGAATAATGAAAGAAACTCAAAGTGAGTAAGAGAATCCTAGAACAAACAAGAATAGAACAAAGTGTTGACAGTGATATCAGCAAAAAGCAAATTGTAGGACCAGAAGGATTCAAAATGAGCATAAAAATGCAAGCACTAAAAGCCACATTCTTAATCTTATAGCTACTCAAAGTGCAAGAACCATATCTAACCAAAAGATCACCATGCTTCAAAGTATAATACATACTTTATGATTTGTGACAAAGTGGAGGAAGCCTTGTCTTTGGACCATAGAACATGCTACTCTCCCAACTTCCACAACAAATGGTTACTATTGACTTACCTTTTTTCTTCTGAGCTTCAAAATATTATAAGAATCTCCATAGTCAACTCTGCTAATTAACATATTAACTATACTGCGCAGACTCTTCAAAAATAGAGCCGCACCTGTATCGAATCCTCTAAAACTGCATTACTTTTTGAGGATGCGAGACACACCTAATTGTATTTTTGGAGAGTCCGAGTAGCATTTTAAGACCCCATCTCAAAACAAGGTGCATTCCTTGATAATTCAAGTGCCACACACTCAATCCTTAACTTAAAGGATCATTAAAAGTAGTACTATAATGTTTTCCTACTTTTATCAATATTCCTTGTTTACCAGCCTATGTTTCAAACTTCAAAGACATTAGAAGTGTCCCTTCCTAAATAATAATTCTATAGTGCACAAAAGCAAAATAGTGCTCTGGGCCTATATTCAATCAGAGTCGTATCAATCAGAGAAAAGACACACCAAGAGACGTGCTTTGCTTGTTCTTGATACAATATTGGTCTCTTATAAGATATACCTATGAAGCATCTCTCCATTTTCCTTTATAATAGGTAGGCACCATAAACAACAACAATAACAATAACAATAACAATAACAGACTCAGTGTAACACACAAGTGCGGTTTGGATAAGATGTACACGGACCTTATCCCCTACCTTATGATGGTAGAGTGGTTGTTTCCGATAAACTGTCACGCCCCAAATCGAGGAACATGACCGGCGCCTGACCAGGTTGCCCCAGTCAAGCGGACCTGGGTGCCTTTCATTCCCACGCGTTACCCCTGTGATGACTGTTTCTCATTAACCAAATATATTACTAATCATAATTGATTTCACATTAAACAAATAAAACGATACGAGTGATTCATTAACAAGATTTCAATTTTTTTACAACGCCCGACATAACACCATATATATATATACATAAGACTGGAGTCCCACAGTTTACATGTCTACAGAGCCTCTAGGATACAAAAGGGAGATACAATACTTGCCGGTAACAAGGCTCCGGCTATACCTTACAAAACCAAAATGAAATCCAAACCGAGTGGCATGAACCACACAAGGCCCCGAGGAAGAAAAGGGCTCACCAAAAACGGGCAATGGAGGAGAAGGATACTACTGCCGATGAGCTAAAGTGCCTGCTACTGATCCACCTACAATCATAACACGAATGTAGCGTCCCTGGCAAAAGGGACGTCAGTACACTTGAATTGTACCGGTATGTATGGACAAACTTTGTCCCAAGTAAACTCAAGCCATTGAATTACATCAACAATTAATTAAGCCAGCCAACCATGTTTCCACATTTTCCTCATTTCAAATAATTCTCACACAAAGCACTTTCTACGATCAACCAATTTAACAATAACCAATCAATCACGTAAAGCACAAGTAGTCAAACAAAGGGGCGATCAGTGCCCCACAGGTTGCAAACTCTCCTGCTGTCTCCTTTCACAATTTCACATTATTGATTTATGTATTAATTTTTAATAGCGATTTCGATCGCTTTCCATCCTTATTGCCCCTGACCACCCTTATTACCTCGGCCACCCTTATCACCCCAACCCACACCTTATTTCACTACGTTGCGGCGCGCAACACGACCCCGCCTTACAGTTGAAAACACAACAATTTCAAACAGCAGATAAGGTACTACACACAATTTCAACAATTTACCACAATTAAGGTGTTTCAAATTCCTTCCACAATAGGCCAAATATGCCATCACAATGGTTGTTCCCAATTCTTTACCAATCTCGATTACCTTTTTATCTTTCCATTCATATTTCATACCACACCACACGTAGTTCAACATCAATCAAATGCTCAACAAGGAAATCAAACAATTACGTAAATTTTCTCAATTTGACACATGCCAAAACAATTCACACACATTTTGGACGATTTTACAAGAATCAAAATTAGCCATACATACCTGGTGATGATTTTTCTTCCTACTTTATGCTTACCCAAGATATCCTACTCTTGCCAACCTTGTTCTTGAAGACTCTTACTTCTACTCACTTCTTTTACTAGAAATCAAGTTCAATAATCATGCATGAGTGTAAAAATTCTATTTTCAAAAGCTATTATATGCAAACCTCTCTTTACCCAATTAAAACTGAAAATCAAAGAAAATAGTTAGGGTTTTTTTTTTTTTACCTTGAAAATATTGGGGAAGTTGAATCCTTGCCCTAGAATCCCTTGGAATTAAGTAGTTGGAACAATCTTTGAAGATGAAGAACTTCTCTCTCTAAAAACCCTCTCTTCTCTCTCTAATTTTGGTGAGATGATATGATAAAATGAAGAAGAAAGGTGTTATATTAAAGAAGAGATCGGGTCAAAATGTTACAAAAATCTGGGCCGGGGTCAAATATGCGGTCACTATGCGACCGCAGAATCCACATGCGGTCCGCAAAGTGACCGCAAAATGGCCTCAAAGTTATGCAGGTTCTGTTAAGGAATGCGGTCACTATGCGGACCGCATGTTGATTCCGCGGTCGCAAAAGTGCACCGCAGATTTGACATGCGATCGCATATCGACCGCACTTCTGACACGATTTTGGGCAACTCACTGGAACGTTTTGCGGCAAGAATGCGGTCCGCATGTCAGGTTTGCGATCGCATTCTTGACCGCATATTGGACACTTTTCGGAAAAATTAATTCTCTACATTTTTGAAACTTAAATCACTACCAAGGGTTCGAACCGCGGCGAGCAAGCTCGCCGCGAAGAATTCTACGCATTCCTAACACATTATTCGGACCATGACACCACAGCTACTAGGTTTTATGCACAAAATTTTTACGGGGCCTTACATCCTCCCCCCCTTAAGATCATTCGTCCTCGAATGAGGATTTTGAAATAAATGAGTTGGTTTTGAAAGACATGATATGCAACCATCAAAATTTTGACTAACTCTTATATTTTAGAAAAATTTCGCCGGAGTTTCCTTTGTATTATGGACATATCCACCTGTCAGAGGGCCCCCGAAACACATTACCAAACAACAATATACAACTTCAACACTTTTCACAACTGGTATACACTTTCTTACCTCAACGAATGCACATATTCTATCACATTGTTACAATTTCACAGAAACTAGTCACTTCAATGAATTCTTACCTTATTAAACCAATTTAACACCATGTACACTCAACAAACCATTACCAATCTACACTTACTATTAGTCGCTTATTTAACACGTAAATCTTTATAAGGCTTTCATTTATCAAGAAAGGCTCAAATGACCCAAATGTGACAACACATTAAATTCATTACAAAATGAAGGAGACTTTACTAACACTAAGAGGGAAACAACTTAGACAAGATGGCAGTTACTAGGAGTAGAAGGGTCACCTAATTTCTTCTAGGCTTGATCGAACAAATGGGGGTACTTTTCTTTCATCTCTTTTTCGGCTTCCCATGTGGCCTCCTCAACTTGTTGACTTCGCCACAATACTTTAACGGAGGCAACTTCCTTATTTCTCAACTTACGGACTTGCCTATCAAGAATGGCAACTGGAACCTCTTCATATGACAGATCTTCATTAACCTCTATAGCTTCGACCGGCATGATGGTGGATGGATCTCCAATCACTTTCTTCAACATGGACACATGGAATACCGGATGCACTGATGACATCTCGGGAGGCAACTCTAGCCTATAAGCAACTTGACCAATCCTTTGAACGATCCGATATGGCCCGACATACCTAGGACTCAATTTCCCTTTCTTTCCGAATCGCATGACTCCCTCCATAGGAGATACCCTCAAGAACACCCAATCATCGACTTGAAACTCCAAATCCCTTCGACGAACGTCTGCATAGGACTTTTGACGACTCTGTGCTGTTTTCATTCTCTCCCGAATAACTTTGACCTTTTCCATAGCTTCGTACACCATATCTGGCCCTAGCAATTCCGCTTCACCTACCTCAAACCACCCGATTGGCGATCTACATCTTCTCCCGTACAATGCCTCAAACGGGGCCATTTGAATGCTAGCATGATAGCTGTTATTGTAAGCAAATTCTATCAGTGGCAAGTGTTCATCCCAATTACCTTTAAAATCTAAGACACAAGCCCGCAACATATCTTCAAGCGTCTGGATGGTCCGCTCGGCCTGTCCATCGGTCTGTGGATGGAAAGCTGTGCTGAGATTCACCTGAGTTCCCAAACCTTGCTGAAACTTCTTCCAAAAGTTAGCGGTGAACTGAGCCCCGCGATCTGAGATGATACAAAGTGGAGTGCCATGAAGCCTTACTATCTCTTTGATGTACAATCTTGCATATTGCTCTGCAGTATCAGTGGACTTGACAGGCAGGAAGTGAGTTGATTTGGTGAGTCGATCTACTATCACCCATACTGAATCGAACTTACGCCGAGTGCGAGGTAACCCCACCACGAAATCCATATTGATCATCTCCCATTTCCACCTTGGTATTTCTATAAGCTGAGTTAATCCACCAGGCCGTTGATGCTCGGCCTTCACTTGTTGACAGTTCGGACATTTAGCTACAAAGCCTGCGCCACATCCCTTTTCATACCGTTCCACCAATAAATCTCCTTGAGATCGTGATACATTTTCGTTGAACCAGGGTGCACGGAATACCTGGAAGTATGAGCCTCTGCCATCACTCTTTCCCGAAGCTCGTCCACATCCGGAACACATAGCCTATCTTGACACCGCAATACACCATCTTCGCTGCCGAGTACAAATGCTGAGGTCTTGTCATTCATGACTGCTTCCTTCACCCGAACCAATGCTGGATCCATGAATTGTTTTTCCTTGATTTCCGCGACCAATGATGATTCTGCTCCATTATGCACCAAGATATCCCCCTCGTCTGACGCCGAGATACGAACCCCCAAACTGGCTAATTGGTAAACCTCTCGAGCCAGGGGTCTCTGATCTACACCCAAATGAGCCAAACTACCCATGGATTTTCGACTAAGAGCGTCGCCTACCACATTTGCCTTCCCTGGATGGTACAATATGTCCATATCATAGTCCTTGAGTAGTTCTAACCACCGCCGCTGTCTCAGATTCAGCTCTTTCTGCTTGAACAAATACTGGAGGCTCTTGTGGTCTGAAAACACATCTACATGAACCCCATAAAGATAGTGTCGCCATATTTTCAAGGCAAACACAACAGCTGCAAGTTCCAAATCATGCGTCGGATAATTCTTCTCATGGTTCTTGAGTTGTCTGGAAGCATAAGCTATAACCTTTCCGTGCTGCATCAATACACATCCCAAACCGACTCTGGAGGCATCACAATAGACTACAAATCCCTCTGTGCCTTCTGGCAAGGCCAATACCGGTGCCGAGGTCAATCTTGACTTCAGTTCTTGGAAACTTTTCTCACATGCTTCGGACCACTGGAACTTAACTGCTTTCTGCGTCAATTTAGTCAATGGGGAGGCGAGGGTTGAGAATCCCTCTACAAACCTCCGATAGTACCCTGCCAGACCCAAAAGGCTGCGAATCTCTGTCGGGGTCGTGGGTCTAGGCCAATCTTTCACTGCCGCAATCTTCTGAGGATCCACCATAATTCCCTCACCGGAAATAACATGCCCTAGAAAAGCTACGGACTCCAACCAAAACTCACATTTTGAGAACTTGGCATACAATTGATGCTGAAGAAGGGTCTGCAATGCTGCTCCGAGGTGAACGGCATGATCTTCCCTGCTCCGAGAGTAGATGAGAATATCGTCAATGAATACAATCACAAAGGAATCTAGGAATGGCTTGAAAACCCGATTCATAAGGTCCATGAAAGCTGCTGCTGGGGCATTGGTTAGCCCAAAAGACATGACCAAAAACTCGAAGTGACCATAACGAGTTCCGAAGGCGGTCTTAGGAATATCCTGCTCCCTGATTTTCAACTGGTGGTACCCAGACCGTAAATCAATCTTTGAGAAGAACTTCGCTCCCTGCAATTGGTCAAACGGATCATCCACTCGAGGCAAAGGATATTTATTCTTGATGGTGACTTTGTTGAGCTGCCGATAATCAATACACATTCGAAGTGACCCATCCTTCTTTCTGACAAAGAGAACCGGAGCACCCCACGGCGACACACTCGGTCGTATGAACCCTTTCTCTAATAAATCCCTCAACTGCTCCTTTAACTCCCTTAACTCTGCTGGCGCCATTCTGTAAGGTGGAATGGATATTGGCTGAGTATCTGGCAATACATCAATTCCGAAATCAATCTCCCTATCCGGCGGGATGCCCGGAAGCTCATCTGGAAACACTTCAGGAAATTCATTCACAATTGGCACGGACTCGAGGGTAGGCACCTCTGAGGTGGTGTCCGTTACCCGAACGAGGTGATAGATACACCCTTTCTTAATCATCTTCGAAGCCTTAAGGTAGGAAATAAACCTACCTCTTGGCACTACACCATTTCCTCTCCATTCAATAACTGGCTCGTTAGGGAACTCGAGCCTCATAACTCTCGTTCGACAATCAAGTTTGGCAAAGCACGAATAGAGCCAATCCATCCCCATAATTACATCAAAATCTACCATCCCAAGCTCAATAAGATCGGTATCACGACCACCCACCGTAACAACACAATTCCTATAGACTCGTGAGGCTATAATAGAATCACCGATTGGAGTCGACACAGAGAACGGCTCATGAAGCTGTTCGGTACTATCCCAAAACTTGAAGCAATGAATGGAGTAACATAAGACAAGGAGGACCCTGGATCAATAAGGGCATAGAAATCAATAGTTTGAACAGACATGATACCTGTAACAACATCTGGAGAAGCCTCGGCATTTTGGCGGCCACTCAATGCATAGAATCGGCTAGGTCCACCCCTACCCCGAGCTCCACCCCTAGCTGCACCACGCCCTGCTGCTGCTGGAGTACGCGCTGATGATGTAGCAGCTGAAGAACCGGATGACTGAGCAGATCCCCTACCTATACCCCGACGGGGTGCACGGCAGTCCCGCTGAATGTGACCTCTCACCCCGCACCCGAAGCACACTGGAAGGTCAAGGTAGCAAGTTTCCGTATGAAATCTCCCACACTTGGGGCATGTAGGTCTCCCCTGCTGCTGGGATCTCACCCCAGGATGACCAGACTGACGAGACCTCCTGCTGTCCGAACCAGGTCTCGAGTAACTGCCCTGCTGATGACTGTGCACGGATGGCGGTGCACTCGCGGAGGACTGAGCATATGACTGGGATGGCCCTGATGACCCTTTCCCTGGAAGTGATCTCCCCGAACGACCCATTGACCGGGCCCTGCTGCTACTTTCTCTTTCTGCACGAATCTTCAATTTCCTGGCCTCTGTGGCCTGAGCAAATCCCACAATCCTCCCATAGTTCATGTCTGAGTGCAAAGCTGCTGTGGCGGCCTCATTCACTACCAAAGGGCTAAGGCCCCGAACAAACCGTCGAACCCGGGCATCCATGGTCGATACTAAATGAGGAGCGTACTTGGACAACCTTACGAACTCCATGTGATACTCCCAAACACTCATACTGCCCTGTTTGAGAACCTCGAACTCGGTGGCACGGGCCGCCATTGCCTCAGCAGGTAAGAAGTGGTCCATAAATGCATCCACGAACTCATCCCATCTGGCCGGAGGGCTCCCTTCCTCACGGGAATCCTCCCACATTTCGAACCATGAACGTGCCGCTCCCTTCGGCCTGTAAGAGGCCAACTCTACCCCCTCTATATCTGTAGCCTTCATCACTCTGAGGGTCTTGTATATCTCATCAAGGAATTCCTGTGGGTCAGCCTCTGGATCGGTACCTGAAAATTCTGGAGGGGCCAATCGCAAGAACTGGTGGACTCTGGAGCCAAAGGAATCTCCCTGTCCACTGGAGGATGCAGGGGCATCATGGGATCTCTGGGCCTGGGCAGCCACTAACTGTGTTAACATATGGATGGCTCCCCTAAGTTCTTCATTAGAGATACCAGAGCCCAAAGCGGGAACTGTATCTGAGTCAGGAACACCGGCAGGAGGAATGGTGGCATCCTCTGCCGCAGCTGGAATAGGGACACTTGGGTTTTGAACGGATGGGCCAGGCAAATTCGGGACTGGTGGGTCATTCTCTCCCACGGCATCGGGTACATGATTAACAGCTGCACTTGGGCCGGCATTGGCCCTAAGGCCGAGTCTAGCCTTCTTCTTAGGTGCCATATTCTGAAAATTTGGGAACAAGGCACGAATTAGACACAGATATCTCCATATTGCACTTTACCGCACGATATAGATTAACAAAGAAGTAGGTAAATTCCTAAATGCCCGTGTAGCCCCCTACTTATATGATGTGGTCGACAACACACCTATAAGAAGGGCACTACTAGACACGGCTCCGAGACATCCTAGGACACTTTAAAACCTTAAGCTCTGATACCAAGTTTGTCACGCCCCAAATCGAGGAACATGACCGGCGCCTGACCGGGTTGCCCCAGTCAAGCGGACCTGGGTGCCTTTCATTCCCACGCGTTACCCCTGTGATGATTGTTTCTCATTAACCAAATATATTACTAATCATAATTGATTTCACATTAAACAAATAAAACGATACGAGTGATTCATTAACAAGATTTCAATTTTTTTACAACGCCCGACATAACACCATATATATATATATACATAAGACTGGAGTCCCACAGTTTACATGTCTACAGAGCCTCTAGGATACAAAAGGGAGATACAATACTTGCCGGTAACAAGGCTCCGACTATACCTTACAAAACCAAAATGAAATCCAAACCGAGTGGCATGAACCACACAAGGCCCCGAGGAAGAAAGGGGCTCACCAAAACGGGCAGTGGAAGGAGAAGGATACTACTGCCGATGAGCTGAAGTGCTTGCTACTGATCCACCTACAATCATAACACGAATGTAGCGCCCCGGTAAAAGGGACGTCAGTACACTTGAATTGTACTGGTATGTATGGACAAACTTTGTCCCAAGTAAACTCAAGCCATTAAATTACATCAACAATTAATTAAGCCAGCCAACCATGTTTCCACATTTTCCTCCTTTCAAATAATTCTCACACAAAGCACTTTCTACGATCAACCAATTTAACAATAACCAATCAATCACGTAAAGCACAAGTAGTCAAACAAAGGGGCAATCAGTGCCCCACAGGTTGCAAACTCTCCTGCTGTCTCCTTTCACAATTTCACATTATTGATTTATGTATCAATTTTTAATAGCGATTTCGATCGCTTTCCATCCTTATTGCCCATGACCACCCTTATTACCTCGGCCACCCTTATCACCCCAACCCACACCTTATTTCACCACGTTGCGGCGCGCAACACGACCCCGCCTTACAGTTGAAAACACAACAATTTCAAATAGCAGATAAGGTACTACACACAATTTCAACAATTTACCACAATTAAGGTGTTTCAAATTCCTTCCACAATAGGCCAAATATGCCATCACAATGGTTGTTCCCAATTCTTTACCAATCTCGATTACCTTTTTATCTTTCCATTCATATTTCATACCACACCACACGTAGTTCAACATCAATCAAATGCTCAACAAGGAAATCAAACAATTACGTAAATTTTCTCAATTTGACACATGCCAAAACAATTCGCACACATTTTGGGCGATTTTACAAGAATCAAAATTAGCCATACATACCTGGTGATGATCTTTCTTCCTACTTTATGCTTACCCAAGATATCCTACTCTTGCCAACCTTGTTCTTGAAGACTCTTACTTCTACTCACTTCTTTTTACTAGAAATCAAGTTCAATAATCATGCATGAGTGTAAAAATTCTATTTTCAAAAGCTATTATATGCAAACCTCTCTTTACCCAATTAAAACTGAAAATCAAAGAAAATAGTTAGGGTTTTTTTTTTACCTTGAAAATATTGGGGAAGTTGAATCCTTGCCCTAGAATCCCTTGGAATTAAGTAGTTGGAACAATCTTTGAAGATGAAGAACTTCTCTCTCTAAAAACCCTCTCTTCTCTCTCTAATTTTGGTGAGATGATATGATAAAATGAAGAAGAAAGGTGTTATATTAAAGAAGAGATCGGGTCAAAATGTTACAAAAATCGGGGCCGGGGTCAATTATGCGGTGCACTATGCGACCGCAGAATCAACATGCGGTCCGCAAAGTGACCGCAAAATGGCCTCAAAGTTTATGCAGGTTCTGTTAAGGAATGCGGTCACTATGCGGACCGCATGTTGATTCTGCGGTCGCAAAAGTGCACCGCAGATTTGACATGCGATCGCATATCGACCGCACTTCTGACACGATTTTGGGCAACTCTCTGGAACGTTTTGCGGCAAGAATGCGGTCCGCATGTCAGGTTTGCGATCGCATTCTTGACCGCAAATTGAACACTTTTCGGAAAAATTAATTCTCTACATTTTTGAAACTTAAATCACTACCAAGGGTCCGAACCGCGGCGAGCTTGCTCGCCGCGAAGAATTCTACGCATTCCTAACACATTATTCAGACCATGACACCACAGCTACTAGGTTTTATGCACCAAAAATTTTACGGGGCCTTACATAAACCCTCGGTTCAAGGAACAATAAAAAGGAAACAACAAAAAATACAACAACAAGAAATAACAAAGATCTATAAATAAGAAATTATAGGTGTTTAACGGGCCGGGTTGTCCCGTTTTCGGACCGGCCCAGACTAGTGGTAGGGGCCTGGTATGGTTGGGTTTGGGCGTTAGGGGTGTGGGACGTTTACTTTTTTCTTATCAGTTAATCGGATTGGTCAAGCCCTGTAAAGGAAAAACAACCGGACCGGTTCATCGGCTACTTTCTGATTTTTTGTTAAAAAAATAAATCCATTTGACCGTTAGCAATGGTGCCCAACGGATATTTTGCAAGAACAGTGTCACGACCCGGACTCCCCACCATCGGGATCGCGATGACGCCTATTTGTGGTAGCCAGGCAAGCCAAATTTACTCACTTTTTTCATTAGTAAAACCATCATGTTGTCCATTTAATACCATCAATAACAATTATAACAATAACTGCGGAAGTCTAATTTTATAAGTCTGAAATAAATATGAACTGCTAAACAATATCCTCTACCCAAGATTTGGTGTCACATACTCACGAACCACTAAGAATAAACTACACATAAAGGTTTGAAAGAAATATAATAATTGTTTGTCTTGAAACAATGATACCACAGTATAAATGAAAAGCATAAGAAGAGAAGCCGGGCATGCTGACGCCTACAAGGCTACCTCTATCTCATGATAATAAGATCCTGCTATCGAACTACTGTTGCTGCTGCTCAAAACCTGGACCTGTGCAAAAATGCACAGAAGTGTAGTATCAGCACAACTGACCCCATGTGTTGGTAAGTGCCTAACCTAACCCCGATGAAGTAGTGACGAGGCTAGACTGGACACCACATAAACCTGTGCATTTATCAAATATACAGTAAAAAATCAAATACCAAGAAATCAGCAACATGGAAGGGGAACATGCTATGGAGAAATACAATTAACAGTAATTCAGAGTAACAACCAAAACATTTCAAAGTCCACAACGAAATAAAAAATCAATAACCAGAAATAAACACATGATATCACCCACTGTTGCGGCATGCAACCCACTCCATAATTACCATTGTTGCGCCGTGCAACCCTCTCCACAATATCATTATTACGGCGTGCAACCCGATCCACATTATTTATCATTTATCATTGTTGCGGCGTGCAACCCGCTCGTTAGTATCATTTATTGCGGCGTGCAACCCGCTCCTCAATATTATTTAATAGTTTCAGTCCCCAAGCAACAGTTACAATGAAGGGACACTCAACAAACAAATAAATGGCAACCACCCCGGCAAGGGAATACAATTAACAATTCAATCATCCCGATAAGGGAATAAAGTTAACAATTCAATCATCCCGGCAAGGGAGAGAAAGACTAACAACAGAATCAACAAAATATTTCGGCAAGGGAATAATCAGTGACTTTTTCTCTTTCTTTCTTTTCTTATTCCACGAAATCACTGGAGCCCAAGCTCCAAAGAATTCTTATCTCATATTCTGTCACAAACATTAACATAACGACATCCCAGTGAGGGAACACACATTATCTCAATTATCCCGGCAAAGAGATTACCAAAACAACATTAGTTCCAACATCTAACTACCACATTAATTCCAACATCTAACCACTACAGCTATAACCAACCTATTACCACACTTAACCACCTCAGTTACAACTAACCGACTACCACACCCAATCACCATATCTATAACTAATCTTTTACAATACTTAATCACCTCAGCTATAACCATAAGCTTTACCTAACACAGGGACACATCACCCTAAGAATCCGTAATATTAATTAAGAACACAACACTAGGGAACCACAACATAACCATAGCCCGCCAAGAGGGCAACATAATGATCTCTTCTCTTTCCCACTTTTACTTCACAATTCTTTTCAAACCAAATGCTCTAGAGGTTCAATTATCATGTGTACTTTCACAATTCGTTCTACAACTCGAGCCGACACTCCCCAATGACACAAGTCATTTCATACACGTTCAATATGTGTATCACACTTTGAGCCAATGCTCTTAGGAATCAAGTTATCATATATCATTCACATGTGATTCACAACATATAGAAATACTCCAATTTTAATCATGAAATTCACAATCGGTTCATGGTAATCACATTACAAGGACTCACGGTCATGCTAGACACCAATGTATAGATACTCGTCACCATGCCTATACATCGTACTCGATCATATAGCAATTAGCAACAAGACTCAACCCATGTTCCCTCAAGCTAGGAATAGACCAAACACTTACCTCAAGCCTTAAAGTCTGCTTAACCTTCAACTATTGGTTTACCTCATGATTCAACCTCCAATTCAGTGACATCTAGGCATAATAATTTAATAATATCAATAAGGACTCAATGGTAACATCCCATAGCCTAGATATGAATTTCCTAGTAATATTTCAAAAATTTTGAAATTAGACACCGGGCCCACATGGTCCAAACTCGAGGCTCGGACCAAAACTCAATCACCCATAACCCCACGAATCCAAAGATATAATTTGTTTTAAGATTCGAACAAAAATTGGGGTCGAATTACCAAAAATTCTCAAAACCCTAACTTTGCTCAAAACCCATAATTTCTACCTTAAACTTCACGATTTAGGCTTAGAAACTTACTAATTAATGAAGGAAAAGTAAAGGAAATAAGTGAGAAATTACTTACTCAAGTGGTCTTGAAGTTTGGGGTGTTTTAATGGCTTCCTAGGGCTTGGGAGAGAAGATGGCTCGTGATAAAAAGTGTAATATCCCGAGTGTACTATTTTTGAAAATATTAAAAAAAAATCACTGAATGAATTTGTTCAATGCGTTCACGATAGAGGGGTCGCGTTCGCATTGATGGGGAAACTGGTGCATCGCGATCGCGGAAGGTGCCACATGTCGCATTTAAGGAAAGGGCCGGGTTGTCACGACCCAAATCCGATCGTGATGGCGCCTAGCAATTAAGCTAGGCCAGCCAGACCAACAATTGTTTTTCACAGACAAATATCAGTCCCAAATAGACAACTCCAGAAGAATATATGAGTAAAAGAAACTCTAATAATAATAATACGAATAAATACTGAGAAGTGCGAAAATGAACTAACACTCCCAATGACCTGGGGTCACAAGTCTAGAGCCGCTAAACAAAAATGAATAGTAATAGAGAATACTGAATGGAATACTCAAATCTGAAGCATATAAAAATAACTGAATGGAATGAGAAGCTAGGTTGAACGTCGGTAGCTACCTCAACAACTCGATATAACTCTGTAAAAGCTGGAGTGCTCGTCTATCTCTCCTGTGTACCTGAATCTGCACACAAAGGTGCATGGAGTAGGGCTGAGTACTAAGTACTCAGTGAGTAATAAATATATATAAATAGCTGAAAGTAAGAAATCCACAGAATACGACATAATGAAGCTAAACTACAATCTGATTCCTCATACGAACTAGCAACAACAGTACATTACAATTATCACAGATATTTCAATAGATGAAGATGCAATGCAATGCACATGACCGCTACGGCGTGTAGCCCAATCCATTTAACATCGATGGCGCTCACTGGGGGTGTGTACAGACTCCGAAGGGGCACCTACAGCCCAAGCGCAAAATGCTGCGGCGTGCAGCCCGATCCTCAAATCAACTGCTGCGGCGTGCATCCCGATCCATCCTCAATCAACAACATGCATATGAGTCATACAACAATTTAATTTATTTAATTCTAGGTTCTAGTTCATCAATTATGAAAAATGCTTTAATTCATATTTAATTTTTCCAAGAGCAGGTGACTTAGCATTTCAACATGGTGATATCAAACTAGGACTGAGATCAGTGATTAAGCAAATAGAGCTATCACATATAAAACTATCCCCTAGTGATACTACAGGTCGACACAAGGCCCCAAACATGGCTTACAACCCACAAATATATAAACACAGTCTGTTTCAACCACATATATCATGTTATTCTTGTCTGGGATGGACTAAGTCTCATTCCCCAGTCACAATCAATCCCGCACCTGTGACGGGGTGCGAGCCACGCCCTACTAGCGTCACAATGTGCTAAGTCGGGGTTTTGAACCCTCAAGCTACCATATACACAAACTACTCACCTCTAGCCGGCTGTGGACTCGTCCACGATGCCTTTTCCTTTTGAATTTGCTGCCTCAAGCATCGAATCTAGTCAAACCACAGCAATTATATCAAATACGGGTCAAAGAAACATCACCCAATTGAATTTACACGAAATACGCAATAATGCACCAAGTTGGTAAAACCCGGACCCCGGGCTCGCTTCTCGAAAAATTCTGAAATGAATACCAACGGATTCCTCGTCTCGCCACGAGTCCGTGCATATAAAATTTATCGAAATCGGAGTTCGAATGACCTTTCAAAAGTCAAAATTTCGTTTTCAAAACCTAGGCCCTAATTCTTCACAATTTCTACCCAAATTCATGAGGTTTGATGTTAATTCTACCATATAATCGTGTTTTTGAGTCAAGAAACTTACCTCCGATGTTACCCCGTTGATTTCTCTCTTCACAGCTCCCAAAACCCTCTCTAAACAAAGTGAAATTAGTGAAAATATGATTAGGGTCGCGTATGAAATTAATTAATCTGTTTCTGCAGAAACGTCGTCTTCTATGCGATTGCAGGGCCACTATTGCGATCACATAGAGCATGTTTTCCTGGCCTTAAATTTCTTCTCTGCGATCGCAAGCCTAGCCATGCGATTGCATAGCTTTGCACCCATACCCTTCGCGATCGCACCCAGGCTTACGCGATCGCACTGCACAGTCTCAGCAACCTATGCGATCACAATACCCTTCACGCGATCGCATAGCGTTAAATTTTCGCCCCTTCAGATCCTTCTATGCGATCGCAATCCTATCTATGCGATCGCATAGAACAACAGCTGACTGCAATTTTTCTGCTGCAATTTCATGATCAAAACTTGCCCGTTGGCCATCCGAAATGATCCCGAGACCCTCAGACTTCAACTAAAACCACAAATACATCACATTACCTCATTCAAACTTGCTCGTAACATAAAAACACCATCGTAAACATCAAAATCACCCATTTCACACGGATTCAAGCCTAAGTTTCTTCAAAACTTCACTAACATTCGATCCGAAACCCGACCTAAACATCTCCGAATGACCTGAAATTTTGCACGCATATCCATAATCACCTAACAGAGCTACTGCAACTCTCGAAATTTCATTCCGAGCCCCGGATCAAAATCTCACCTACCGTTCGGATTTCGCCAAAATTCAACCTTAGCCAATTCAAGCCTAAAAGTACATCAGACCTTCGAATTCGATTTCGATTGCTCTCCTAAGTCATAAATGATCCCCCGAAACTAGTTGAATCATCAGAATTCAATTCCGAGCTATCTAACTCATCAGTCAACATTCAGTTGACTTTTCCAAACTATCATTTTCATAAAGAGGTTTATGGCCTTATTTCTATCTAAATTCCTTCCGATTTGCTTTTAACTTTCCGAACACATATAAATAAGCATATTGAAGTGTTAAATGAAGAAAACGGGATATAACTCCCGTAACGATAAGTCGGGTCGTTACATTCTCCCCAACTTAAACAAACGCTTGTCCGCGAGCAGGTTAAGGAACATACCTGAAGTCTCAAATAAGTGAGGATATCTGCTCCGCATATCCTGCTCGGTCTCTCAAGTTGCTTCCTCCATGGGACGACTTCTACATTGTACTTTCACTGAAGCTATGTCCTTAGATCTCAGCTTACGAACCCGTCGACCAAAATGGCTACCGGCACCACATCATAGGTCAAGTCCTCATCTAACTGTATCATGCTGAAGTCTAACACATGCGACGGGTCTCCAACATACTTCTGGAGCATATGTACATGGAATATCGGGTGAACTCCCGACAGGCTGGGTGGCAAAGCAAGCATATACGCCACCTCCCCAACTTTCCTAAGCACCTCAAAAGGTCCAATGAACCCTGTGCTCAACTTTCCTCTCCCAAACCTCATAACGCCTTTCATAGGCGAAACCTTCAGCAACACCTTCTCACCTACTGAATAAGACACATCTCGGACCTTCCGGTCCGCATAACTCTTCTGACGCGATTGAGCTGTGCGAAGTCTCTCCTGAATCACCTTCACCTTGTCTAAGGCATCCCGAACTAACTCTGTCCCCAACAATCTAGCCTCGCCGGGCTCAAACCAACCGACTGGAGACCTACACCGCCTCCCATATAAAGCTTCATACGGTGCCATCTGAATGCTGGACTGATAGTTATTATTATAAGCAAACTCTGCAAGAGGCAAGTAATCAGCCCATGAACCACCGAAATCAATGACACAAGAACGCAACATGTCCTCCAGTATCTGAATAGTACGCTCAGACTGCCCTTCCGTCTGCGGATGAAATGTTGTGCTCAACTCTACCTATGAACCCAACTCTCGCTGAAATGTCCTCCAGAACTGCGAAGTGAACTGGGTACCTCTGTCTGATATGATAGAAATGGGAAATCCATGCAATCTCATAATCTCGCGGATGAATATCTCTGCCAACCGCTCCGAGAAATATGTAGTACACACTGGAATGAAGTGAGCTGACTTGGTTAGCCTATCCACAACCACCCAAACTGAATCAAACTTCCTCGCTGTCCGAGGGAGTCCACTAACAAAGTCCATAGTGATCATTTCCCACTTATACTCGGGAATATCAATACGCTAGAACACAGCTTCAGGGCTCTGATGCTCATACTTGACCTGCTGACAGTTTAGGCACCGTGCGACATCATTCATAATATCTTTCTTCATCTTTCTCCACCAGTAATGCTTCCTCAAATCCTGATACATCTTTGCGGCACGTGGATGAATAGAATACCGCGAGCTGTGGGCCTCCTCTAATATCAACTCACGAAGGCCATCAACATTGGGCACACATATCTGGCCCTGCATCCGCAAGACACCATCACTATCAATAGTGACATCTCTGGCATCATCATGCTAAACTCTGTCCTTAAGGACAAGCAAGTGTGGATCATCATACTGGCGTTCTCGAATACGATCATATAAAAAATACCGAGCTACCACGCAAGCCATAACTCGACTGGGCTTAAAAATACCCAACCTCACCATATTATTAGCTAACGCCTGAACATCAACTGCAAGGGGTCTCTCCCCAAGTGGAATGTACGCCAAGCTGCCCATACTAATAGCCTTCCGGCTCAATGCATCGGCCACTACATTGGCCTTCATGGGATGGTATAAAATGGTAAAATCATAGTCTTTAAGCAATTCGATCCACCTCTGCTGCCTCAAATTGAGATCTTTCTGCTTAAACAAATGCTGAAGGTTGCGGTGGTCTGTATATACATCACAAGATACACCATACAAGTAATGCCTCCAAATTTTCAAGGCATGAACAATAACAGCTAACTCTAAGTCGTGAACATGGTAGTTCTTCTAGTGGGGCTACAGCTGACGAGAAGCATATGCAATAATTCTACCCTTCTCTATCAATACACAACCGATCCCAACCCTTGAAGCATTACAATACACCGTATAAGACCCTGAAGCTGATGGAAACACAAGTACCGGAGCTGTGGTCAAGGCCGTCTTGAGCTTCTGAAGCTCTCCTCACATTCACCAGACCACATAAATGGAGCATTCTTCTGTGTCAACTTAGTCAAACGTAAAGAAATAGATGAATAGACCTGAACAAACCGGTGGTAAAAACCCGCCAAGCCGAGGAAACTTCGGATCTCAGTAGCTGAGGAAGGTCTCGGCCAATTCTACACCGCATCGACCTTCTGTGGGTCAACCCGTATACCATCACTACACACCATATGTCCCATAAAAGTCACAGTATCAAGCCAGAACTCACACTTAGAGAATTTTGCATAGAGTTTTTCTTCTCTCAACCTCTGCAATAGCACCCTCAAGTGTTGTGCGTGCTCCTCCTGGCTGCGTGAATACACCAAGATATCATCAATAAACACGATCACGAAAGAATCAAGGTACGGCCGAAATACACTATTCATCAAGTGCATGAACGCGACTGGGGCATTGGTCAGCCCGAAAGACATCACCAAAAATTCATAGTGCCCATATCTCATTCTGAAAGCTGCCTTCATAATGTCTGAATCCCTAATCTTCAACCGGTGATAACCCGATCGAAGGTCAATCTTAGAGAATACACTTTCTCCCTGAAGCTGATCAAACAAGTCCTCAATACGAGGCAATGGGTACTTATTCTTCACTGTTACCTTGTTCAACTGCCTGTAATCAATGCACATTCTCATTGTGCCATCTTTCTTCTTCACGAACAATACCGGTGCACCCCAGGGTGACACACTCAGGCGAATGAACCCCTTATCTAAGAGTTCCTGAAGCTGTTCTTTCAACTCTTTTAACTCAGCTAGTGCCATGCAGTATGGAGGAATAGAAATGGGCTCAGTGCCCGGCACCAAGTCAATACCAAAATCAATATACCTGTCAGGCGGCATGCCCGACAGGTCTGCTAGAAATACATCCGAAAAATTCCTCACAAGGTCGACCGAATCAAGGCTGGGTATCTCAGCCGCAACGTCTCTAATGAAGGCCAAATAAGATAAACAACCCTTCTCAATCATTCGTTGGGCTTTTATATAAGAAATTACCCTGTTGGATACATAATCAGTCACGCCACGCCACTCGATCCTCGAGTTACCTGGAATAGCTAGTGTGACTATCTTGGCATGACAGTCCAGAATCGCATGGCAAGGAGATAACCAACCCATGCCTAGAATCACATCGAAATCCACCATGCCCAACAGTAAAAAGTCAACTCGGGTCTCCATGCCCCCAATAGTAATAAGACAGGATCGGTATACCTGATCCACAATAACAGTATCACCCACCGGGGTAGACACATGCACGGGAAAGGCAAGAATACCACGGGTCATACCCAAATAATGCGCAAAATATGAAGAAACATAGGAATATGTGGATCCGGGATCAAATAAGACAGAAGCATCCCTCTGGAAGACTGAGATAATACCTGAAATGACAGCATATGATCCAATAGCGTCCTTCCTATCCGGAAGAGCATATAAATGAGCATGGCCTCCACCAGTATGATCCTCGCCCCTAGGGCGACCTCTGGCTACCACTCCCAGCTGATTGTGCTGGTGCTAAAGATACAGAAGCAGAAGAGGAGGGCTGATACCTCTGCTGAGACCGCTTACGAAGCCACTGAGGACACTCTCTCCTGATATGGCCAAACTCACCACAGTCAAAGCAACGGCCTGAAGCTGGAGGAAGGGACTGCTGAGGACCCCTCGCTACAGATGAATCCTGAGCTGAAGAAGCAGGAGCAGAGCTCTGAGCTGGAAGGGCGCTCAATGCAGGTTGACTCTGCTGACGACCCTGCTGACCCTGGTGACCCTGATGGCCCTAACGACCACTATCTGATGAAGCTCCACTGGACTCTGCACGTCCTGACTGAGGAGATCTGAATGAACGACCCCTGCTGTGCTGAGGCTGGCCCCTAGAAGGAGCACCACTGTAACTACCAGTACAACGAGGCCTCTTAGCCTCCCTCTCCTCACGCTCTCGGTGGTGATCTGTCTCAATCTGATGAGCCGCATCAACCACCTCATCAAAGGTAACCGCCGAAGCCCTCTCTCTAGTCATCAATATAAAGATGGGATAGATGAGACCATCTATAAATCTCCTGATCCTCTCCCGATCCGTCGGAATCATCCACATGGCATGACGGGCTAGCTGTATAAATCTCAACTCATACTGAGTTACCAACATATCTCCCTGTTTTAGCCACTTGAACTAGCGACGCAGCTCCTCTCTCTGGGACTGAGGCACATACTTCTCCAAAAATACCGTGGAAAATTGCTGCCAAGTGAGGGGCGTTGCCCCAGCGGGCTTACGCTGCTCAAAATCCTCCCACCACTAAAATGCTGGACCTATGAACTAAAAGGTGGTGAAAGCAACATCACTGGACTCCAGAATACCCGCAGTGCGAAGCATACACCGATATTTATCCAGAAAACACTGGGCGTCCTTGCTCTCAGCACCACTGAATGCCGGAGGCTGTAGCCTCTCAAACCTCTCAAAATGATGCTTCTCATCGTCAGGCATAGCTGGAACCACATGAGCTGGGGCTGGTGCAATAAGTGCAGCTGGCTGAGCTAGAGCTGCCCTAGGGGCCTGTCAACCCTGAACTACCGACTCAGGTGTGCGAGCCACGGGGGTTCTGATTTCCTCCCCCTGCCTGCGAAGAAGCCACTGCAGTAAAGGCTGCCACTACCTTAGCTAAGCCAGTGCATACTGATAAAATCTGGGTCAAAGTCTCCTGAAGACCCGGTATCTCAATAGTAACTGCCGGTGCCTGAACCTAAGCTGCTGGGATGCCCGCA
>JASVEL010012428.1:0-49488 GCA_032618575.1 Nicotiana noctiflora | reverse complement strand
TATATTAAGAAATGGGATCGTGTGGCACGCCGACCACTTATATATTAAGAAATGGGATCGTGTGGCACGCCGATCGCTTATATATTAAGAAATGGGATTGTGTGGCACGCCGACCACTTATATATTAAGAAATGGGATCGTGTGGCACGCCGACCATAATTTATATGATTGTTGGCATTGGCCATAGTTGTCGGTAGCCTATTATGTACTGTTATTAGCCATAGTTGCTGGTGACATATTGATAAATAAAATTATATTGAATTGGGAGCGAGTGGTACGCCTACCACAAGATACGAAATGAAATGGGATCGGGTTGCACGCCGCAACGGTATAATATAATGAAGATCGGGTTGCACGCCGCAACTGTGTTAAATAAGATTGGAACAGGTTGAACTTGCAACGATATATGATCTGAAAGTGAAATCTGCCTTTGTTTTCGTTATTCTTGTTAGTGGCTGGATTTTGATTACTTATAATGGTGATGCCGTGCACTTTCTACTGCTGTATTTATTTGTAGTTATCAATTCAAGTGTTTAAAATATTTGAATTCTTTTACTATTGTGACTCTTCGTGTTAGAACCTACAGTGTTTGCATTATTTCACCGTATTTATATATATAGATATATAGTTCAATACTTCAAGCTTCAATAATTGTACTTTAATTGAAAAGGGTATTTTCTTTTTCAAATAATTACTAAAAATAACTTCATCTTTTCTTGTTGATTTCCTAATTGGGTTGAAAGTTGTACTATACTTTATGTTAAATAAATGAGGCTCGTTGAACATTCTTAATTGTATTAGGTCATGGACCGTGTGAGCTGAGAAACAAGAGAATATTGTTGTGCAATGTGAAATAGAAATATGTTGGCACAAGGTGCCGGGGAAAATATAATAGTTTTATTTAATTGCACGTGAGTTGTCCGTGCGGTTGTAATACAAATATGGGCACGAGATATCGTAAAAATATAAAAGTGGGCTGAGACCTATATTATTATGATTTTGAAATGAGGCGTCACAAGGTGACTTTTACCTGAAGGAAATATATTCGAAACATATTATTGAAAGCATATTATCCTAGAGATTATTAATTGAAGGATTTATAGGCAAAATATTTATATTTGAAAGACTCGATTAATTGATTGCACTTATATTTATTATTTGTTGAGAAGCAATTATGGTGTTCTTTGCCTGTTATTTATATCTCTAGTAGATCATTGTTGTCATTATTGTTATTTGCTTCCTATTATTTTGTACGCTATAAACTGCACAGGTTTATGTGAGTGTCTGGTCCTAGCCTCGTCACTACTTCGCCGGGGTAGGCTAGACACTTACCAGCACATGTGGTCGGTTGTGCTGATACTACACTTCTGTACATTTTTGTGTACAGATCCAGGTATTTGATCCATAGTAGCTATTTGTTGCGGTGGAGACTCAAGGTAAACCTACTGCAGCATTCGCAGGCTTTGGAGTCACCTTCTTATTTTATATTCTCACCAGTGTACTTATTCTCTTACGGTTGTGTTTAGAAATAGTAGCGAAAAACTCTATAGAGCTTATGACTTGTACTACCGGGTTTTTGGGAATTTGTTAATTGTATAAGAATTCTATTTCAGAAGAATTTTAGATGTTATTATTCATGATTGTTATTTCGCAATTATTAGGCTTACCTAGTCCTTAAGACTAGGTGCCATCACGACTCCTCTGGAGTGATTTTTGGGTCGTGACAGCTATATAGCGATACTTATGTCGTGGGGATCGTTCTTGTGTTATTATTTTTTGATTTCGTGCCTCGAATGATAATATTATTGAAAATACTTATGGAGGAGTTGAGGGTGAGTTTAGAGGTATTTTATGGTCGAGCTCCCTGGAAAATAAAGTGAGAGACGAGACAGAGAGATAACATCCCATTTTCTTAAAGTCAAAAAGGTGCCACATGCCACTCTCTCATTGACCCTTTTTCAAACGCTTATATCTTTTTATCCAGATATCGTATGAATGAACATTTAAGAGCGTTGGAAATTACATTCCAAGACCTTCAATTTGATATATGATATGCCCCAAAAAGACCATATATAGCTCACGAAATTTATTTCTCAAAAAACTCAATTACAAGGCTCCTTAGTCGGGTTTTTTCCGCTACTTAAATCCGATTTTTCTCAAACTTTATATTTTATAACCAAACATCATATATAGTCATATCATGGCTTTAAAAACATTTAAATCACAATTAAAAAGCTTTATATTCATCTTAACTTGCTTAACACTTCAGCAATCCTTTCTTGTCCTTGTAGAAGGATTTTATCCTTTTTGAGCTTATATCAATTGACTCACCATGTACTTTCATGTACAAAAATATGGGTTGTAATATTATCAAACCCCATTAGTTGCTCTATCAGAATATTTCTGAGATGATTGCAACTTGCTGTTCTCGTATCAAACATCTAGGATCATTTTAAGGTTATACTTGTAATAAAGATTAGGTAATCCATCTAAGTAATAAAAATCTTTAACTGTTAAAGGAATAATTAACCTAACATATTCAAATGGAAGTGACTGACTTCGAATTAATTGTGCACCACGTAATATAAAAATAATAACTCCTTAGATAAAGTTAAGGAGGTATGTGATTTTCATCCACCATCTTTTGAACATTAACTTGATTTTTTTTAAACTTTACATTTAAGACGAACTTAATTTAAGGATGCAATTTTTTTTGCTTCTATTAAAAAAAGTTGGACTTTATATTATACTAGTTCTAGAATTAAAACTGAATTTATGTTTTGTATATGTAGTGCAATGAGTTTTTACATTATCGCTATCACTCTATTTTCCAAATTACCATTTCAAACTTACATAAGAAGAGTTATATATAGTTAAAAATTACCTGATAGTGTAAGAAATTTATAAACTGTCAATACATAAATTATTAACTCATTAGTATTATTTAATGGAGAATTATATTAGAGAAATCACATTTTGTTTTAACAAAAATTATGCGACACAACAACAATATACATTGTATTTATGATTCATAGCTATATTTAAAAAAAAACTACCATTTATAGCTATACTAGAATTTTATAGAAAATCTACCCATAGCACTTAAATAAGAAATAAACTGTTTTTGGAGGTCTTGAGTTCAACTCTTAATAAAAGCATTTTATTTTCTTATATTTCTCATTGATAATACAGTTGATACATATTATATCCTTGATAATATAGTCGATATAGGTTACATCTTTGGTAATACATTCATACAATTTATACCTTTTATATTCACATGGTAACAATTGAATAATTGCTTATTTCGCTTTGATGATATAGTCAATACATGTTATATTCTTTACATTCGCGTAGTAACAAATGAACAATAACTACAAATGATAATGTTTGGCCTAAAAGTTAACAATATACTTTGTAAGCTAGAAAACAATAAAAAATATAAAAAGGGTAAATCGTGAACAAATATAATAGATCTAGAGATGTAAGAATGATGTTATTGTTGTAAATCTAATATTGTAAGATGATATTATGTACTCAAGAGAAGATGTTTGTTAGAGATAGAGATAGAGAGAGAATAAGATAAAATGAGAGAGTTGTATTATTCAAAAATAACACTAATGTCTTATTACAATGGGAATGTCCTCTTTATATAGGGGGAGGGGCCTTCCTTGGAATAATAATACAAAATACAAAAAGTGGTTGACGTCCTCCTAGCGAGGACACCGAGTTTTGACTGACGTTGCCTTCATACTTACGTCCAAGCCGTACCCTTCGGCGTAGAGATCTATACTTACTGGGCGTACCCTTCGACGTAGAGACGTATACTTACTGAGCGTACCTTCCACGTAGAGATGTATAGGGACAAATTTGACTCCATACAATTAGTCCCTCCGCTCGTTGGAGGCGTATCCGATAGACGTCTTCAATGGGCGAAAATGCAGACCTAGTCATTAGAAAATTTGACCTTACTATGAGTGCGGTGACGTGAGTGAGGGGAAATATATGGCATCGTTGAGCTGTTGATGCGTGGTCCCTTTTTGAAATGACGTCATTGCCCGCATACGTCATAATTATACTTGCTCCCGAGGCGGTTCAAGGGATGATGTGATGTTTTGATTTCCCGCGCCTGTTTTGAATCATGCCTCTTCGATTTCCGTGCATCCTAACACTATAAATAGGGGGAATGTTTAATCTATTTTATCTTTCGAACCTTTGAACTTTTTTTGCTTCCTTTTTCATCTTTCTTTCTAGTAACCGCTATTTCGTGCGAGTCTCTTCCACTTCTTTTGAAACCACACTTCTTATCATTAGAGCTTTGTTTCTCATAGAAAATATCATGACAAAACATAGACGGAGTAGTAAAAAGGCCAAGGGTAATACCCCATCTAGGGTTCCACCATCTTTCGGTGCTGAAGGGGAAGAAGCAGAAAATTCCCTTGTTCCTCTTAGTATATACAACGTCCTCCCAAATGAGATACATGTTCGTAAGGATTTTCCAACAAGGAGCCCAACCCTTCCCTGGGAGCACAACGAGTTATTAAAATCCCACTTGGATGAACTGCGAGAGACGCACCATATTCTGGACCACGTGGAAATGACTTTTGGCCGGGATGGACTATGCCAATGTGCACTGGCCTGGGTACTGCACATTCTACGAGTACCCGTTCTTGATCGGTTATAATCTTCCAATCTACCCCCTAATGGAGGAACTTTGTCATTTTTATAACGTATGTCCGGCTCAGCTCACTCCCTACACTTTAAAGGTGTGCAGTATTATGACCACCTATGCGGCTAGATCAAAGTGCAGTGTCTCGGTCCAACACCTCTTACAGTTTTTCAGCCCTAGTTACTTGAGGGGTACCATGCCGCAGCTGAAAAGTTGTGGAACAAGGGGCTTGTTTGTTAAGGCCGATGACAAGCCTAACCGTCACTTTTGGGGTAAATACTTCTACATCAAGACGGATTACCTGGTGTCAAATCCCGAAGAGTTCCCGAAAAGATGGAATCCATAACGTAAGTATTTTTACTTGTAGAATTCAGAACTACTTGCAATTTTGACAATACGACCATTGTGATTTCTTATGCTTCCCCTCCCTTTTTGCAGTGAGGGCTTCTCCACCTCGATCCATTGAAGATATTAGGTTGTGGGTGGAGAGAATGATTCCGTATGTGGAGGAATGTCGCACCTGGGCTATGTTTCGTGAACGATACATCCCGCCAGGTAACTCTTTGACTATGGTTTGGAGGTTTCCTTAGGTTTTGTTAACTGGCTTATTCATGTTGGCGGGTAAGAGTGCCCCCAAGAAGAAGAAGAAGAGCATTGTTACCTCGCCTGGGGAGGGGACTGACTCTGAAGATGAATACATACCCTATGGCTCGCCTAGTGATGACGTTCCGGAGGTTCCTTAACCTAAGGTTGCGCCTGTGGCGGTGTCCACAAGTGAAACGACTCCTTCACTGCCACCACGGCCTATGAAGGAGACTTTCGAGGGTGAGATGCCCTCGAAAAGGAAAAGACGCCGGTTGATGACTAGCAAGGGGAGAGCCGCGGAAGATGAGAGGGCGAATGAGCCCCATCGGGAGTCAAGGCCAGTTTTTATGGCCAATGACATCTGCTCTGGGAGGTAAGCTCCCCAAGGGAGGACAGTTCCTAATGCTACTCCAGCACGCATTCTGGAGAGTGGCTATTCGGCTGCCACTGAAGAAGGGGGTGATGGTGATAGGGCGGACCCTGAGGCCGTAATGCAGATGCATTAACGAGAGGTTTGACCCGCGTGGGGATGATAGTGGGTGGATCCAACCGCCGAATATTTATCCCAGACGGGTATAACCTGATGCAATACAATGAGTAGGCCATAGCGAATATGACCCTGCTATGTGCGGCCGCAGAGTGTGAAATGTTAAAAGGTGTTAGTGACGGGGATTTATATCGGAGGGTTGTTGGCGCGGCCTTGCACGTATATTTTGATTTCTTCGTGTATGGTAAAGTAAACTTTGATGCATACTGACTTGTCTTTTCTCTTTTTCCTCTTCTTTAAACTCTCATTTTGGACTCTCTCATTGACCTTTTTTCAAACGCTTATATCTTTTTATCCGGATATCGTATGAATGAACATTTAAGAGCGTTGGAAATTACATTCCAAGACCTTCAATTTGATATATGATATGCCCCAAAAAGACTATATATAGCTCACGAAATTTATTTCTCTAAAAACTCAATTACAAGGCTCCTTAGTCGGGTTTTTTCCGCTACTTAAATCCGATTTTTCTCAAACTTTATATTTTATAACCAAACATCATATATAGTCATATCATGGCTTTAAAAACATTTAAATCACAATTAAAAAGCTTTATATTCATCTTAACTTGCTTAACACTTCAGCAATCCTTTCTTGTCCTTGTAGAAGGATTTTATCCTTTTTGAGCTTATATCAATTGACTCACCATGTACTTTCATGTACAAAAATATGGGTTGTAATATTATCAAACCCCATTAGTTGCTCTATCAGAATATTTCTGAGATGATTGCAACTTGCTGTTCTCGTATCAAACATCTAGGATCATTTTAAGGTTATACTTGTAATAAAGATTAGGTAATCCATCTAAGTAATAAAAATCTTTAACTGTTAAAGGAATAATTAACCTAACATATTCAAATGGAAGTGACTGACTTCGAATTAATTGTGCACCACGTAATATAAAAATAATAACTCCTTAGATAAAGTTAAGGAGGTATGTGATTTTCATCCACCATCTTTTGAACATTAACTTGATTTTTTTTAAACTTTACATTTAAGACGAACTTTAAGGATGCAGTTTTTTTTGCTTCCATTGAAAAAAGTTGGACTTTTTATTATACTAGTTCTAGAATTAAAACTGAATTTATGTTTTTTAATGTTCCTCATAGCCGACACCAGCTCCATAATGCTGACATTGAAGTTGTATTCGGAAAGCCCGGTATAGGAAGAATTAAGGGTGCGCATTCAAATCGGTTTATCGATAAATCGAATCGATTATTTGTTATCGGTTCATCGATAAATGAAATCGAAAAAATCGAAACCTTATTGAAACGATAACGATAATCAGTTGTACAAATCGATAATCGATAAGTAATTATCGATAAGGGTCAAAATCGAATCGATAAATCGAATGCACACCCCTAATTATTTCATCTACTACATTTAATGAATGATCATATTTAAAGCTGAAGAGAATGAAGTTCAAATTAGAATTAGCAGTGATGATGTATTTTTATTTTTTTTTAATACCGTTGGAGTGTTTGTGGCATATATTTGATCGCTTACTTTAGTTTCGTTGCATATGTCTATTGACACAATTTTTATGTTATAAACAGTGTTCGTCTTATTTTAGCTTCTTTTTGCCCATATTCGTTAAGCGTGTTTATAGCGATATACTTTTCGTGGAATCCCGCAAATTTTCTTATTGGTGTAATCGATAACCGAATTGATAAGCCCCAAAAATTAATAAATCGAAATCGAAAAAATCGAAACCTTATTGAAACGATAACGATAAACATATGTACAAATCGATAATCGATAAGTAATTATCGATAATTTCCAAATCACCATTTCAAACTTACATAAGAAGAGTTATATATAGTTAAAAATTACCTGATAGTGTAAGAAATTTATAAACTGTCAATACATAAATTATTAACTCATTAGTATTATTTAATGGAGAATTATATTAGAGAAATCACATTTTGTTTTAACAAAAATTATGCGACACAACAACAATATACATTGTATTTATGATTCGTAGATATATTTTTAAAAAACTACCATTTATAGCTATACTAGAATTTTATAGAAAATCTACCCATAGCACTTAAATAAGAAATAAACTGTTTTTGGAGGTCTTGAGTTCAACTCTTAATAAAAGCATTTTATTTTCTTATATTTCTCATTGATAATACAGTTGATACATATTATATCCTTGATAATATAGTCGATATAGGTTACATCTTTGGTAATACATTCATACAATTTATACCTTTTATATTCACATGGTAACAATTGAATAATTGCTTATTTCGCTTTGATGATATAGTCAATACATGTTATATTCTTTACATTCGCGTAGTAACAAATGAACAATAACTACAAATGATAATGTTTGGCCTAAAAGTTAACAATATACTTTGTAAGCTAGAAAACAATAAAAAATATAAAAAGGGTAAATCGTGAACAAATATAATAGATCTAGAGATGTAAGAATGATGTTATTGTTGTCAATCTAATATTGTAAGATGATATTATGTACTCAAGAGAAGATGTTCGTTAGAGATAGAGATAGAGAGAGAATAGGATAAAATGAGAGAGTTGTATTATTCAAGAATAACACTAATGCCTTATTACAATGGGAATGTCCTCTTTATATAGGTGAGGGGGGGGGGGGTTCCTTGGAATAATTATACAAAATACAAAAAGTGGTTGACGTCCTCCTAGCGAGGACACCGAGTTTTGACTGACGTCGCCTTCATACTTACGTCCAAGCCGTACCCTTCGGCGTAGAGATGTATACTTACTGGGCGTACCCTTCGACGTAGAGACGTATACTTACTGAGCGTACCTTCCACGTAGAGATGTATATGGCCAAATTTGACTCCATACAGTTAGTTCCTCCGCTCATTGGAGGCGTATCAGGTAGACATCTTCAATGGGCGAAAATGCAGACCTAGTCATTAGAAAATTTGACCTTACTATGAGTGCGGTGACGTGAGTGAGGGGAAATATATGGCATCGTTGAGCTGTTGATGCGTGGTCCCTTTTTGAAATGACGTCATTGCCCGCATACGTCATAATTATACTTGCTCCCAAGGCGGTTCAAGGGATGATGTGATGTTTTGATTTCCCGCGCCCGTTTTGAATCATGCCTCTTCGATTTCCGTGCATCCTAACACTATAAATAGGGGGAATGTTCAATCTATTTTATCTTTCGAACCTTTGAACTTTTTCTGCTTCCTTTTTCATCTGTCTTTCTAGTAACCGCTATTTCGTGCGAGACTCTTCCACTTCTTTTGAAACCACACTTCTTATCATTAGAGCTTTGTTTCTCATAGAAAATATCATGACAAAACATGGACAGTGTAGTAAAAAGGCCAAAGGATAATGCCTCATCTAGGGTTCCGCCATCTTCCGGTGGTGAAGGGGAAAAGGCAGAGAAGGCCCTTGTTCCTCTTAGTATAGACAACGTCCTCCCAAAGGAGATACATGTTCGTAGGGATTTTACCAACAAGGAGCCCAGCCCTTCCCTGGGAGCACAACGAGTTATTACAATCCCACTTGGATGAACTGCGAGAGACGTAACATATTTCGGACCATGTTGAGATGGTGCCGACGGGATGGAGTATGCCAATGTGCATAGGCCTGGGTGCTGCATATTTTACAAGTACCCGTTTTTGATCGGTTATAGTCTTCCGATTTACCCTCTGGCGGAGGAGCTTTACCGCTTTTTAAATGTGTGTCCGGCTCAGCTCACTCCCTACACTTTGAAGGTGTGCCGTATTATGACCACCTATGCGGCTAGGGCGGAGTGCATTGTCTCGGTCGACTACCTCTTACAGTTATTCGACCCTGGTTACCTGAGGGGTACCATGCTGCAGCTGAAAAGTTGTGGAACAAGGGGCTTGTTTGTTAAGGCCGATGACAAGCCTAACCGTCACTTTTGGGGTAAATACTTCTACATCAAGACGGATTACCTGGTGTCAAATCCCGAAGAGTTCCCGAAAAGATGGAATCCATAACGTAAGTATTTTTACTTGTAGAATTCAGAACTACTTGCAATTTTGACAATACGACCATTGTGATTTCTTTGCTTTCCCCCTCTTTTATTTGCAGCAAGGGCTTCTACACTCTAGTTCATTGAGAATATTAAATGGTGGGTGGAGAGAATAATTCTGTATGCGGAGGAATGCCGCACCTAGGCTGTGTTTCTTGAACGATATGGCCCGCCAGGTAACTCTTTGGCTACGGTTTGGAGGTTTCCTTAGCTTTTGTTACCTGACTTATTCGTGTTGGCAGGTCGGAGCGCCCCCAAGAAGAAGAAGAAGAGCGTCGTTACCTCACCTGGGCCGGGGACTGACTCTGAAGACAAATACATACCCCGTGGCTCGCCCAGTGATGGCATTTTGGAGGTTCCGCAACCTGAGGTTGTGCCTGTGGCAGCATTCACAAGTGAAGCGACTCCTTCACTGCTATCCCTACGGCCTGTGGAGGAGACTTCCGAGGGTGAGATGCCCTCGAAAAGGAAAAGACGCCGGTTGATGACTAGCAAGGGGAGAGCCGCGGAAGATGAGAGGGCGAATGAGCCCCATCGGGAGTCAAGGCCAGTTTTTATGGCCAATGACATCTGCTCTGGGAGGTAAGCTCCCCAAGGGAGGACAGTTCCTAATGCTACTCCAGCACGCATTCTGGAGAGTGGCTATTCGGCTGCCACTGAAGAAGGGGGTGATGGTGATAGGGCGGACCCTGAGGCCGTAATGCAGATGCATTAACGAGAGGTTTGACCCGCGAATGGGGATGACGGTGGGTGGATCCAACGGCCGAATTCTTATCCCAGACGGGTATAACCTGTTGCAATACAATGAGCATGCCATAGCGAATATGACCCTGTTATGTTGCATGAAATGTTAAAAGGTGTTAGCGACGGGGATTTATATCGGAGGGTTGTTGGCGCGGCCTTGCACGTATATTTTGATTTCTTCATGTATTGTAAAGTAAACTTTGATGCATACTAACTTGACTTTCCTCTTTTTCCTCTTCTTTAGACTCTCATCTTGGAGGTATAAAGGGGGCAATGAGAGCAAATGAAGGCCGCCACCTTTAATAAGGTGGTAAAGAAGTATCGACGGTGATGTGCCAAGCATCAAGCGCTAGAGGACCTACTCAAGGAGGACCCACAATTTTGGGTTTTTTGTGAGTGCTTGGAGCAGTCGGAGGCCTAGTTGAAGCAAAGGGTAGTTGAGCTGGAGCAAGTTGATGACCAGCTGATGGCCGCTTTGGATTGGAATATTGAACTGAAAACTCTTATCTAGTCAAAAGGAAGATGAACTGGAGGTTGGTCGTGGGGTAGCGGCGGAAGCCGTTGATTTACGAGCTAAGGTCGCTGCCTTGACTGCCGAGCTCAATGCCAAGGCGGCTGAGGTTGAGGCCTTTAAGCAAACTGTTGTGTCCAGGTCCAATGAGGATGCGCATAGTGAGGCACGTGAGATGTGGGTGTATGCCGAGGCCAAGCTCGTCGTGTTCGAGAAATTCTTAGCTACGGGCCGAGCTACCGAGGTAGAGGTTCAGGATCAATGGCATGTAGCTCAGGTCACCCGCGAAGCCTGCTGGTATAGTTTGATTCCTCAAACTGGGCGGGCTATAATTCTGAAGACGTTAATCGTCTAGGCTCCAGGTCATGTATCTTCTACAACTTATCATGCCGTGGGCGGCAGTGGGAGAGATGATGGACCGGCGGGGGACGGCAAACAAAATGACGGACTGGCAGAGGGTGAACATGATGACGAAGCACGTTAGGACTTGTACTCATTTTGTTTTGCTATTTTTGGAGATGTAAATGGGTCCTGTTGTACATGTATTTTTTTATGAAAATGGAAGTTATACTTTTGTTGTTACTCTCTTATTTTTGTACCTTTTATTTTTGGTGTTTTGTCTCCGCAGAGTGGATGCTCGCTTGTTTGTAATGTTCTTTTAGTGTGTTTATCGAACGTTACTTGTGTTATCCACCGATAGAAAGCGGCTTTAGTTAATAGTAGCATTACTTTATCTGTTACTTACGTGCCTTGCGCCATACTTGAACAGGATTGGCGACCGTTGGCGATGGCGGCCTTAGCCGTAATATTGTCGATGGCCTTAGCCATGTACGTAACTTTGACTGTCATCGAGTTGCTCGGTTGTCGTAGTCGTGCTGGGTTGATTTATTAACGATGGTGGCCTTAGTCGTAATATTGTTGATGGCCTTGGACTTATACGTGACTTTGACTGTTGTCGGGATACTTCATTTGTCGTAGTCGAGCTGGGTCGGCTTATTGACGATGGTGGCCTTATCCATTTGCATGTTGGAGATGGCCTTGGCCATATACGTGACTTCGACTGTCGTCGAGATACTTCGTTTGTCATAGTCTAGCTGGGTCGACTTATTGACGATGGTGGCCTTAGACATTTGCATGTTGGAGATGGCCTTGGCCATATACGTGAATTCGACAATCGTCAAGTTACTTCATTTGTCGTAGTCGAGCAGGGTCAACTTATTAACGACGGTGGCCTTAGCCATTTGCACGTTGGAGATGGCCTTGGCCATATACGTGACTTTGACTATCGTCGAGTTATCCGTTTATACATTAGAGATGGCCATATCTATTCATACATTGGAGATGGCCTTAGCCGTTCATACACTGGGGATGGCCTTAGCCGTTCATACATTGGATATGGCCTTAGCCGTTCATACATTGGAGATGGCCTTAGCCATTCATACATTGGAGATCATGCTAGTCCAGTCCCTTTGTCATGCCAGTTAGGAGGACGTATAAAGTGGCTGGTTTGATAAACTTGTTTCGTAAGTATCTTCAGGTGTCCCCTCTGCCACCTTGTTAAAAACCTCCCCGAGAAAAGCCAATTAGGAAAACATTCGGGTAACAAAAAAAGAGTGCGACTCAGGAGGCGCCTTTCAGAAAATGGAAATACTTGAGGTGGGCGACGCTCTAATTATTTTGGAGCGTCTTTCCTTCCATTGTTTCTAATTAGAATGACCCTTTATTTGATGTTGTTGTGATTTTGTATGGTCCGCCCCAGTTGGTGCCCAACTTTCCTTCGCTTGTGTCTTTTGACGCCAACGTTTTGGATTTGAGGACGTAGTTACCCACTTTGAGTGGTCGTATTTTGGCCTTCTTGTTGTAGTACCTTTCAACTTGTTGTTTCTGGGCCACCATTCTTATGTGGGCCATTTCTCTTCTTTCCTTGGTCTCATCGAGGTCTTAAAGTATGTTCATATCGTTCTTTGCTCCGCTTGTATGCGAATACCTCAGGTTTGGTTCGTCGACTTCGATCGGTATGACCGCGTCAGTTCCGTAGACCAGTGAGTATGGTATTTCTCCTGTGGAGGATTTGGGCGTGGTCTGGTGTGCCCATAGCACTTTCGGTAGTAGCTCAGGCCATAGCCCTTTGGCATCCTCGAGCTTTTTCTTCAATATGTTTACTATCGTTTTGTTGGACGACTCTGCTTGTCATGGAGAGTATTCACTTAATATGTCATTTGTCGAAGAAATATGTTGTCTTCTGGCCGATGAACTGCCGACCGTTGTCACAAGTAATTTCATTGGGGATGCCGAAGCGGCATATAATATTCTTCCATATGAAAGCAATGGCTTCCTGTTCGCGCATTTGGGCGTACGCACCTGCTTCCACCCACTTGGAAAAATAGTTAGTTAACATTAATAGAAATCGTACCTCTCCACTGAAGTCAGCTAAAAAGTCGGCGAGTACTTGCGACTTGATGGCGGTTCTCGGGGAAGTGACTAAGTGGAGAGGCTCTCTTGGTTGGTGTATCATGGGGGCGTACTTCTGGCATTGTTCGCATCGGCGGACATATTCCGCTGCGTCTTTTTCATAGTTGGTCAATAGTAGCTGGCCCGTATTAAGTAGCGCACGAGGGTGCGGTTACCTGTGTGGGCACTATAGTGACCTTCATGTACTTCTTCGAGTACTGGTGTCATTTGGTGTGGCCCTAGGCATTTGGCCAGGGGTCCACCTGAACGTTCTCTTTTAGTGATCGTGATTTATCAGGTTGTACCAGGCTGCTTGCACCCGGAGTTTCTTGGCTTCCTTTTTATCACGTGGGAGTGTTCTATCCTGCAGGTAGGATGCAAAATGGTTGTGCTAGTCCCAAGTCAAGCTAAAAGAGAATACCTTGACGTGGTCGATGGCCGAATGAAGGAGGTTGACCACGTTTTCTTTGTCAAAGTTTTTAGTAGTTGCGGCCAGTTTTGATAGGCCGTCTACCTTAGTGTTCCGTGCACTCGGAACATGTTTGAAGCGGCACTCGTCGAGCTCAGTCATTAGTCTGTGGATTTCTGACCGGTACTTTTGCAATCTCTGCTCCTTGATTTGGTAAGTCCCAGTGACCTGGTTCACCACGATCTGGGAGTCGCAGGAGAACGAGTCATCGAGATCCATAATTGATGGCTAGTTTTATACCTGCAATAACAGTCTCGTACTCAGCCTTGTTGTTAGTTATATCGGGGCATCATATGGACTAGCAAATTATTTCGCCCGTAGGAACCTCGAGAACGAGTCCCTGTCTGATCCCGAGGCATTAGCGGCACTGTCAGTATAGAGAGCCCATAGGTCGGTGTTGGAGGGGGCACGATGTGCCTCTTGTTCCGCCTCTGGAAGTATCTTTACACTAAAGTCGGTGAGGACCTATGACTTGATGGCGGTTCTTAGGTGGTATGAGATATCGTGCTCGCTGAGCTCTATGGCCCATCTAGCGAGGCTTCCTGATAACTCAGGCTTATGTAGGATGCTTCTCAAAGGGAAGGTTGTCACTACTTTTATGGGGTGGCATTGAAAATAGGGTCGAAGCTTCCGTGAAGCTATGACCAGTGCCAGAGCTAATTTTTCAAGGTGTGGATACCGAGTTTCGGAGTCCATTAAGGTTTTACTAATATAGTAAATAGGGGATTGCATATCTTTGGTCTCGCGAACCAACACTGCGCCGACGATGACCTCGGATATGGCCAGATACACCAGCAGGGGCTCACTCGGATTTGTTTTGGCCAACAATGGTGGCGAAGATAGTTACACCTTCAGTTTTCTCAAGGCTTCGACACATTCCTCATTCCACTGTACCCCATTATCCTTAATCAGTACATTGAAATATTTTTGTCATCTGTCAGAGGATCAAGAGATGAATCTAGATATGGTGGCTATTCGCCCCGTCAGCTTTTACACCTATTTTTTGATGTTCAGCATCTCAGGTATTGCGTCTATCGCCTTGATCTAATCTGGGTTGACCTCGATACCTTGTTGTGATATGAGAAATCTTGAGAATTTCCCTAAGGCTACACCAAAGGCGCATTTCTCGGGGCTTAGTTTCATCTCGTACCTCCTTAATATTCTAAAAGCTTTGTGGTCCTCTTTCCTTGTCGACTTCACCAGCATATCGTCGATATAAACTTCCATTGTCTTACCGAGCTGATCTTTGAACATCTTGGTGACCAGTCTATGGTACGTAGACCCTACATTTTTGAGCCCGAAAGGCATTACCTTGTAGCAGTAAGTCCCTTGATGGGTGATGAAAGTCGTCTTCTCCTGATCCTCCTCGACCATCATGATTTTATGCACATTATCCACTTCCCATTTTTCTTTTTGACCATGACGACGTTGGCGACCCATTGGGGGTACTTTGATTCCCTGATGGAGCCGTTGGCAAGTAGTTTGTCTACTTCCTCGCTGACCGCTTCATTGATTGCGGCGTTGAATTTCCTTCTCATTTACCGCATAGACTGATGTAATGGATCGACATTCAACTTTTGGGTGGCGATGTCCCGCGGAATTCCTGGCATATTTAAATAGGAGAAAGCAAATAGATCTGCATGGTTAGTTAGGAATTCACGATACTTACTTGGGTTGGCGAGGCCGTGCCCGATGTAGGCTTTCTTTATTGGGTCGGTGTCGTCCACTTGGACTGAGTCGAGATCTTCGACTGTTGCTTTACAGGCTTCCACAACATCGGGATCTCTAATGGCGTCCACTATCGGGTCGACTTTAGTCCCCGACACGGCTAATTGCTATGCCTCATCACTTGCCCCCTTCAATTGTTGGGTGTAGGCGCAATCCTGAGCTATTTTGTAGTATTACTGCGCAGTGTGTGGCTCGCCCCTAATGCTAAATACTCCCCATGGGGTAGGAAATTTGATCACTTGGTAAAGGCTTGAAGGGACTGCTCGCATAGCAGGTATCCACGGGCGTCCTATGATGACGTTGTACATCGTTTCTTTGTCCATCACGTGGAAAGTTGTTTCCAGCGTGACTCCTCCTGCTAAGACAGGCAATGTTATTTCTCCGGATGTCCATTCCACTGCATTGTTGAAACCAGTTAGTGTTATGCAGTGCGGTATTACCCTATTCTCGAGTCCTATTTGTGATAGGAACCTTGGGTGTATAATACAAGCGCCACTTCTGTCGTCGATCATGACTCTTTTAACATCCGTATCAATGATACGCAAAGTAATAACTAAATTATCATAGTGAGGGAAAAGACAAACCGTCGGCATTAAACTTATCGAAGGTGATACTATCTTCGAAGTCGTCATACCGTTCATGGGAGATGGTCCGCTTCAGTCTGTGTGTGTTGGCGAATTTGACGTGATTGATCACTGATTCGTCACCACCTCTGATGATAATGTGTTAGGAATGCGTAGAATTCTTTGCGGCGAGCTTGCTCGCCGCGGTTCGGACCCTTGGTAGTGATTTAAGTTTCAAAAATGTAGAGAATTAATTTTTCCGAAAAGTGTCAAATATGCGGTCAAGAATGCGACCGCAAACCTGATATGCGGACCGCATTCTTGCCGCAAAACGTTCCAGAAAGTCCCCCAAAATCGTGTTGAAAATGCGGTCGATATGCGATCGCATAGTGAATCTGCGGTGCACTTTGCGATCGCATATCGAGAATGCGGATCGCATATTGGTCGCATTCTGTAACAGAACTTGTGTCATTTTGAGGCCATTCTGCGGTCACTATGCGGACCGCATGTTGATTCTGCGGTCGCAAAGTGCACCGCATAATTGACCCGGCCCAGATTTTTGTAACATTTTTACCCGATCTCTTCTTTAATATAACACCTTTCTTCTTCATTTTATCATATCATCTTACCAAAATTAGAGAGAGAAGAGAGGGTTTTTAGAGAGAGAAATCTTTCATCTTCAAAGATTGTTCCAACCATCTTAGTTCAAAGGATTCTAGGGCAAAGATTCAACTTCCCCAAATCTTTTCAAGGTAAAAACCCTAACTATTTTCTTTGATTTTCAGCTTTAAATTGGGTAAAGAGAGGTTTGCATATAATAGCTTTTGAAAATAGAATTTTTTTACACTCATGCATGATTATTGAACTTGATTTCTAGTAAAAAGAAGTGAGTAGAAGTAAGAGTCTTCAAGAACAAGGTTAGCAAGAGTAGGATATCTTGGGTAAGCATAAAGTAGGAAGAAAACTCATCACCAGGTATGTATGGCTAATTTTGATTCTTGTGAAATCGCCTATATGTGTGAAATTTGTTTGGTTAGTGTTAATTTGACAAATTGTGTGAAATTCTCAAAGTTGTTGTTGAAATATGAGTGATGTGGTATAGAATATGAACCGAAATTAAATGAGAGTCGAAATGGGTAAAGAATTGTGAATAATGATTATGATGGCCTATATGGCACCTTGTGTAGAACAAACGAAACGCTTGAGGATTTGTTTATTGTGGAAAGAGATGAAACACTTGAATTGTGGAAATATTGTAACATGGTTGTGATATTGATTTGAAAAATAATTGAGAACATGAAACAATGTGCAAGTTGCTTATTTGAACTTGTTGAAATTGTGTGTAGTACCTTATCTCCTGTTTGAAATTGTTGTGTTTTCAACTGTAAGGCGGGGTCGTGTTGCGCGCCGCAACGTGGGGAAATAAGGTGTGGGTTGGGGTGATAAGGGTGGCCGAGGTAATAAGGGTGGTCAGGGGCAATAAGGATGGAAAGCGATCGAAATCGCTATTGAAAATTGATACAAAAATCAATAATGTGAAATTGTGAAAGGAGACGACAGGAGAGTTTGCAACCTGTGGGGCACTGATTGCCCCTTTGTTTGACTACTTGTGTTTTACGTGATTGATTGGTTATTGTTAAATTGGTTGATCGTAGAAAGTGCTTTGTGTTGAGAATTATTTGAAATGAGGAAAAATGTGGAAACATGGTTGGTTGGCTTAATTAATTGTTGATGTAATTTAATGGCTTGAGTTTACTTGGGACAAAGTTTGTCCATACATGCCAGTACAATTCAAGTGTACTGACGTCCCTTTTGCCGGGGACGCTACATTCGTGTTATGATTGTAGGTGGATCAGTAGCAGGCACTTCAGCTCATCGGCAGTAGTATCCTTCTCCTTCCACTGCCCGTTTTGATGAGCCCCTTTCTTCCTTGGGGCCCTGTGTGGTTCATGCCACTTTTGTTTAGATTTCATTTTGGTTTTGTAAGGTATAGCCGGAGCCTTGTTACCGGCAAATATTGTATTCCCCTTTTTGTATCCTAGAGGCTCTGTAGACATGTAAACTGTGGGACTCCAGTCTTAAGTATATATTATGTTATGTCGGGCGTTGTAAAAACTGCAAACTTGTTAATGAATCACTCACATGGTTTTATTTGTTTAATGTGAAATCATTCATGGTTAGTAAGATAGTTGGTTAATGGGAAACAATCAATACAGGGGTAATGTGTGGGAATGAAAGGCACCCAGGTCCGCTTGATTGGGGCAACCCGGTCAGGCGGCGGTCATGTTCCCCGATTTGGGGCGTGACACGAGCTCCTATATTTGTGTTCTTTATATGCAAGGACTTTTCCCTTTGTCGCTGAGTAATTCCCTAAGGTATCCTTAGTTCAACATCCTGACCACTTCTTGTCGTAAGCCTATGCAGTCTTCGGTTTTGTGTTCCCATTCCTGATGGAACTCACATAGGATGTTTTATTTCCTCGTGGCAGGGTCGGATTTCATCTTCTACGGCCACTTCACCTTGGTGCCTAGCTTCTCAAGTGTGTACACTATTTCTGAAGGAGACATGCAAAAGTTATGTGCGAATAATAAGGGAGCGTACCTCTTTCATTTCGGAGTGGGGTGATGTGTCACTGTAACGCATCCGTATGTCTCGGTGGCGGATGGGAAGATCTGGTGTATGGCTGATGTCGGTCTATGTTAGAGCATGGGAGTTGTTCTCGCCGTCCTTCGTTGCGTCGATCTCTCCTTATTTCTGAGTGTATCATCGTTAGACGTTGGGTTGGCCCATTAAGATCATCCTCATCCGCTCGTACCTCGGCGCAATAGGCGTTGTGGATTTCCTCCCATGTGGTAGGGGGATATTTCACGAGGCGGCTCAACAACTTCTTGGTCACCCTCGAGCCATCCCTACTTAGCCCGTTCTGGAAAGCAACGACTATTATACCTTCAGATACGTTCGATAGACTCATCCTTGCTCTGTTAAACCTCGCTAGGAAGTCCCTAAGCCCTTCACATGTGATTTGTCTGATGGAGAAGATATCATTGACCCTTGCTTCTGCTTTTTTCGCACCCGCATGGGTAGTGACGAACTTATCCGCCATTTCCTCGAATGTTGATATCGCCTTAGCTGGTAACTGAGAGTACCATGTCAAGGCCCCTCCTGTGAATGTCTCGCCAAACTTCTTCAACAGCACCGACGGTACCCGTTCTTTTGATAGGTCGTTGCTCTTCATAGTAGTGACGTAGTGGATCAGATGATGCTCGGGATCTATGGTTCCGCCTTACACCCTAAAGCAGGGAGGCATCTTTAAGGTCTTTGGGATAGAGTAAGGGGCAGCTTCTTCAGTGTATGGTTGTTCTACGAACCTTCCCACGTCGCGTTTTGGTAGCAACTTAGGAGCTCCGGGGATCTTGTCGACCCCCTCCTGGTGTTCCTTCATTTGGTCGCGAAGTGCCTTGTTTTCATTTTCCATTTCTTCCATCTTCTTTAGGATAGCTGTTAGCGTACCATCGTTGGTCCATGCCTCGATGGGCTGGTTATTTACTTGTGTAACCTCAGGTTCGCCCATGACAGCGGTGATGCTTACTGTCGGTACACACCTGATATTGCCTTGTAGTGATTTCGTGACACCAAGCCACTTAGTGCTCTTGTTAGCTACTCTTCTAGTAGCTTTTTAACCACCGAGAGTGCTTTTTTAGCAGCAGACGTGGAAGCTCCTTTTTTCGTGCAAGATCGTTAGATCTTCGGATGGGAAAGATGAGATCTCTGCACCCGGTGTGATGCTGGGGGTTGCATTCATGATGACATCGTCACTGACCTCGTTGACAGGACCAAGAAGATTGGTTGTGACACCCACTATAGCTTTCAATCTAGCCTATTTTCGGCCATCTTTTATTTTCGTGTGGTGTAGAGAAAGGTAGTTGGTTGTTCTCTAGGTGGATAATATGATTTTGATTCTTGAAATCCCCACAGACGGCGCCAAATTGCTTGCCTCAAAAGTTAACAATATACTTTGTAAGCTAAAAAAAATCAAAATATAAAAAAGGTAAATCGTAATCAAATATAATAGACCAAGAGATGTAAGAATGATGTTATTGTTGTAAATCTAATATTGTAAGATGATATTATGAACTCAAGATAAGATGTTCGTTAGAGATAGAGATAGAGAGAATATGATAAAATGAGAGAGTTGTATTATTCAAGAATAACATTGATGACTTATTACAATGAGAATGTACTCTTTATATAAAGGGAGGTCTTCCTTGGAATAATAATAAAAAATATAAAAAGTGGTCGACGTCCTCCTAGCGAGGACGCCGAGTTTTGACTAACGTCTCCGAGCCGTATCCTTCGGCGTAGAGACATATATTTACTGCGTACCTTTCGACGTAAAGACGTATGTAGCCAAATTTGACCCATAGAGATAATTAAACATACTATAATTACGTTATTACAAATATTGATTAGGCTTTAAAGTGTAGTGATTTATGAAAGTATATCTTTATTTTATTAGCAAATATAATAAGTACAGCTTTGACGGTTATAAAAATGTAATTTTACCATTACCCACCATTTTATGTGATTGTTTTAAGCTCTCTTCTTCTGGCGCACATTCCATTTCAGAGAGCGCCTTCAGAAAAAGTCCAAAAAGTCAGATAGCCTGATAGAGCCCCCTACCCACCCCCCCACCCCAACACTACCGTAAATTTCACCTACCATTCACCCCAGTCCCCGTCTTCCCCCTCCCTTCGCTCTCATTATCATCGCCTCATTGCATTTTCAATGCGATAATCCATTACTTTTTCATCTTTGATTTTTCAGAGACACTGTTGATTCGCCGCGTTGACTGATCCGTATACTATCAATATTGTATTAAGCAAGTTATTAGGGTTTGTAAACTTTCATTTCTGTGAAGGATTCACACTCTGTTTGATCGTATAGGTTCTTCCACGGCGTTTCCATATCGAAGGTGAGCTTTTCACGCTATGTAATACAACAAATAGAATCCGTTATTTATTATAGGATGATGATTGTTTATTTATATTTTTTAGCTTTTATTATTGTTATTTTTTGTTTAATTGGAGCTTATGAATGTGAAATTGTCTATCTATGAATTAGGGTTGGGTCTAGGGTTAGGGCGATGCGGATGGAAGCGTCCGGTACAAATTCGGACGCACACAGAGGTATTTCTTCATCGAGTATTAGCAATATTGGTAGTAATTCTAGAAGACATGGAGGAGGAGTGCAATTATCTGCTTCGAATTTATTTCGTGCGCCATTATCAACATTGTTGGAATATTCTGGAATTTTAAGGACAAGATCTAATCATTCAGAATCCGATAGTTTGATAAACAGTGGGGTCCGCGATCATTTTCAGTCCCGCATGGATGATGATAACGCTGGGGCATCATCACCAGCTTCTGCTGCTGGCGGTTCTGGTGAAGTTTCAATTAGGATTATTGGTGCGGGCGAGCAGGAGCATGATAGAGTTGGGACTGTTGGTGTTGGACCAGTGAGGGAAGTGGACGGGCAAAGTGAAGTTTTCGGGAGGCCAATTTCAAGGTCGGGGTCTGCAGCTTCAGTCGGAGCATTGGAGAGTCAACCGGGTGATAGAGGGGCGGGAGATAGTGTCAATGGAAGCACAGATACGGGGGCTGCTGACGGTGCTGGTGTTAATAATAGGGAGTCTTCTTACCAAAGATATGATATACAGCAGGCTGCTAGGTGGATTGAGCAAATTATTCCGTTCTCTTTGCTTTTGTTGATTGTTTTCATCCGGCAGCATTTGCAAGGTATATTGCTGTTTCCTCTCTATGGTAACTAAGTGATTTTCATAAGAAACTGGCCGTCATACAGTTCTTGCTTGTACTTTTAATTGTATCGTGTATTTAGTGATGCTTCTTGCGATCTCCGTTATTTTGGGAATGGTGTTGGGCAACATTTTCCTTGTCCTTTCTCTCTTCTGGTAGCTAATTTTCTTTTTTTGGGTTTGGGGGAGGGGGGGGGGAGGGGGGTTTAGTGATGGTATCCATGCTCTGCCGTTTTCTGTTGAAAGTTGTGATGGCTATCAATTTTTTTGTTTTACCTGTTTGTGGGTTACTGCGCATTACTTTAATTTCCATAAGTTAGTATTTCTCAAGATTGCTCTTTGGTTGTGCATGAACCCGCAGGTTTCTTTGTTACAATTTTGATCGCTGCCGTCATGTTCAAGTCAAATGATATTGTAAAGAAGCAGACTGCACTTAAGGTGATTCAGATGTCCTCACAACACCAGACCTCTAAAAGGGAAAAACTGAAAAAAAAAAAAGGAACTGATGTGCTTATTAATCTGTCTTCCTGCCCTTTTCTGCTTGATACTTTTCTCATACTAACAAACATTGAAGTTATTGATCTTCTTCTTCCTTCCAGGGCGAGAGGAAAATCTCTGTTTTGGTCGGTGTATGTTTTCTGTTCAGTGGTTATGTAATTGGGTTTTATTGGTGGTACCGAAAAGATGATCTTTTGTATCCATTGTTGATGATACCACCAAAGGCCATACCTCCTTTTTGGCATGCCATCTTCATAATCATGGTGAATGGTATGTTCTTGTGAAGTTGTCATAATTAGAATTTCTTGCGCAGCATTTGGACTCAATGTGTAAATAGTTTAATACGATATCATAGAGTTGACTTCTTTTGCTTTGCTTTCCATACAGATACTTTGGTTCGCCAGGCAGCAATGGTCTTCAAATGTTTTCTGCTGATGTATTACAAGAATAGCAGGGGCCGGAACTACCGCAAGCAGGTGACAGCAATGTAGATAGATTTGCCCACCCTATCATTTTCTGAATAGGCACTATCTCTTTCATGCTCAGTTCTATGTGCATGTGTATAAAAGGGAAAGAAGAAGCTTTCTGAGAAGCTATTTTCTTCACAGGGTCAATTGCTAACTTTGGTTGAGTATCTTGTACTGCTATATCGTGCTCTTCTTCCAGCGCCAGTTTGGTATCGTTTCTTTTTGAACAAGGAATATGGAAGCCTGTTTTCATCATTAATGACCGGACTGTATCTAACTTTCAAGCTGACTTCTGTTGTCGAGAAGGTACCTTTTTTCAGCTGATCTGTATTATCTTCCATTTATTCTTTGTCCTTCAGTATCTTAATCTTTCTGTCTTGATAAGACAGTATCTTAATCTCTCTAATTTTAAGGGTCGGCATTGTCATTTCTATAACCTAATTCTAATCTGATCCTACCTTCATATTCCTTAGGTCCAATCTTTCTTCACAGCTCTGAAGGCGCTGTCACGTAAAGAGATTCACTATGGAGTATATGCGACCCCTGAACAGGTAACATGGTTTCTTTTTCTTCTTTTTATTTTTATTTTTATTTGTAATAAGTATGTATCCTGAAGTTCTTTCTCAAAAAAAGAAGTTATGTATCCTGAAGTTGCTGTAAGTTGGGTTCCTCTTCTTTTTTGATAAGTAAGATAGTTTTCCTCCTCCTTTGCTCATGACAAAGAAGAATTACACACAGAAGCTCATAATGCAACATAGAACTCGACATTCTAAACTTTAGAATTCTATAGTTGCAAACATAGGACTTTCAGACATAGAAACTTATCACCTGAGGCCTTATCAAACAAACAATATAAAAAGAAAGAAACATCACCTGAGGATTTTGTAAATTTTCCTGCCTTAGAGGAATGTCAGTTTAAATGTCTTAACAATCCTATTCAAGTATTAATTTTTTCTGTGGCTTAAGTTTCAGATTAGAATCTTTATCATATGAGTATGCTTGAGGATTGCGTTGCTGCTCTATACTATAGTTTTTACTTTGAGTAGAATGGGGAAAAAAATCTTCCTCTAATATGGTGCTATTTTCAATTAACATATTGGGTGTTGGAGAGCCCCTTTACCTTCTAGGTCTGTGTATACACTACCCTCCTCAAACCCCACTTGTGGGATTTCACTGAGCTTTTTGTTGTTGTTGTTGGAGAGGTTCCCCTCTGGTCTAGGATGTGTGACAAAAGCAATTCATGACTTGCTCTTCAGCATTTTCATTGGTAGCTGTCTGCTTTATCCATCAATATTTTGAGAGATCCCTTGAGGTTTGTGGTTGATGTTTCCCTTTGAAGAAAGAGTGGCATCTTCTGTTTTATGGTGCCGACTGTGAGAGTTCCCTTAGAGGAGTGTGCTTGATATTTATCTTGAAGAGAGACTATCAATAAACAATTACTGTGTCCACATGAGGATGCCTGAATAGTTGAGGCAAGGTAGTAACAACCTGAAGATCTTAAGATCACATCTCAGGTACGACACTCAGTATGACTCCATCAGCTCTAGCTCCTTGGTGGGGACAGGTTTAGCCAACACTTGTGCATATAAGCTGGCAAGGACACCAACATCTTAAAAAGAAACCTTCACTTTCTTGACACTTAATCGGAGTCCCATGCTATGTGATGCAAAGGAGGAGATGAGCACAAAGAATCCTTAGCAAGAAAGGAAAAGAAAAAGAGAAGTTAGAGAACAGGAGGAAGGAGGGTGTGGAGTCCATATATAATTAGACAGCTAACACTTATCCCAAAAAAATTGAAGATAAATAAATAAACAAACAAATAAAATAGACGACTAACTGAGCCCTCTATATCTAAGATCTAGTTAGTGAATAGCAGACGAACTTCAGGATTTGCTTAGCACCTCAACTAACTACATCATATATTAAATGCATTTGATAGCAAAACAAAAGTATAATTTATTTATTTAATACCATTTAAAATGGCTTATAAATTTTTATGAAATGACTTGACTAATCACTTGAATAAAAAGGACCAATACATAATCAGTAATATCATTTAAGATCCTAAATGAACTTTTCCATCCTTTTCAAATTGATTTCTTGATTTGACTTTGGGGTTACAAAAGAAGAGTTGAGAAGGTGAACTATTTTAGTACTTGTGGGGTACGCATGTGGTATATAGGATTAGCTTTTAGCTTCAACGATAAACATGGAGAAAAAAATATTGAGAAGAGTGTAAGAGAATCGTAGATACTTTTACGAAGTATTATTTCTTTTACCTAGACGGGCTTCTACTCTTCTCAGTACGATTTTCCCCATTTAATCTTTGAAACTAAAGTTTTCTTTGTACAAAAGTGAATTTATTTATGGGGAAAAAGGAAAAGTGGAAATTTAGGCTGAAATAGGCAAGTCTAACTCTTTAACTACTTAAATAATCATGAATTTTGGTACTACTATAGATAGATTTTTAAAATGTTATTTGCCAACATATTGAAATATTATTTATTTTTGCTGTCATTTAAATGAGTACCAAAATGTTATCCATAAGCTTTTCCTTTTTTTAATAAAATTTCTAGCTTATCGATTGCCTCATGCAATTGACATGTTATTGCACCATGGATTTCTATGTTTTATTTTCGGATGACTGTTGAGTCTAGGACCGCTCGCGCGCACCTCGACTATTTCGTGCATCTGCGTCCTACCACCAATATAATTATAGGGTAACTCTTCCGATCAAGGCTTAGACAGATGGCAAGATTTCCTAGTGTTTTTTTGTCTCCGATGGGATTTGGACTTGAGACCTCATGGTTCTCCTCCCACTTCCTTGGCCACTAGGCACACCTTGGGTGCATTGATTTATATCTGTTATGTGAGGATGTCGTGTCTTTATATGCCACTTCTCATTCTTGCAGTGGTTTTCCGTTATGCCACCTTCTATTTATTGTTGTAACTTCATGCTAATTTTACATGAGGTAATTGTGTTAAGCAAGATATGCCTTTTCACCGGGATCAACTTTTATGAATATGTGTTCTGGATTTCACTTTCCTATAGCATGTTACATCAGCAGGTTTATCTTTCCCTGTTTGTCTTCTTTCTCTTTCACCTACAAAACTATGAAGGTGTGCGCACACCCCTATCTGTATTGGGCTTGGGTGGGAAGTGACATCCTTCTCTTTCTGTTACGTTTAAAAATACTTTAATCGTCAAATAACGTATCATAATGAAGTATATCACGATCTCTTGATGTTGGTGCCTTTGCAAGTTGGGTTGAATTCTGTGCAAACAGTGGTTTGGGAGAGCTCTACAGAGGTCCTTAAGCTGTCAACTTTTAAAAAAAAGGAAAAAAAAAAATACACTCACAGGTGTTAAGAGTAGTTTTTGTATGGAAGCTATGTTTCTTTAAAAATGATTATCCACTGGAGTGCACAAGGAGGTGTTGGAAAAATTCAAGTATTTGTTTTGAGTTGGGGAAAAGCTACCAGAGTTAAGATCAGAAACCATCCACTGTAAAATTTGTATATAGGACTTATTGATGAGTATTTGCAAGAAACTAACCAAACTGTTTGCTGAAGCTCTAAGACGATGTGATCAATTGCAGGTCAATGCAGCGGGGGATCTCTGCGCTATTTGCCAGGAGAAAATGCATACGCCAATCTTACTACGTTGTAAACACTTATTTTGCGAAGACTGTGTTTCTGAATGGTCAGTTTTCTGCATTTTGCTTCAGCCATTTGTGCTTTGACCCTTTTTGAGCATGGCTCATGCATGATGTATAACCTGTTATTAGAATGGAGTGATCTTCATTATCTCAATTGTCACCTGGTAGTTGTGAGGTAATGAGCACAAGGCATTTACATAGGATTGCAAATAACTCATGAACTATACAAGGAATATTTGATATCCCTTTCTTCAGTTTCTTTGCGCTTATTCACCTTGAGCTGGTAACGCAATTTTCCACCCTAGAGCTAGGATTTTTTCTTTCCTTGGATCCAAGCAAAATGAATCCGATTCAGTTTATCAGCTAAAGTATATTGATATAATTTTTTTTCTTGATATGCTAAACGTTGTCCCCTGAAACCCCACTTCTCCTCCCAAACCCAGGAGTCCAATTGCGCTATCCCAGTTTGCTCCTTTTGTGACTTGAACCCTGAACCTTACAATTGGAGATGGAGGAGGGTCTTTACCAGAGGTTGTTCTGCCTGTTCTTCCTCATCAAAGTTTGTTTGATAGGATGTTGTCTTTTGTAGAATGAACTAGGGTAGCATAGTCCTTGCTCTTTCTCTTGACCCATTTTTCTGCAGAGACTGCATTTTGCAAATTAATATTGTGCAATTATGCTTTCTCCTGATTCCGAAGAATTACTTGTTTCCTCTTCATCCTCTTGATGCTTAGAGAACAAGCATGGAATAGTTCATACTTGAATGAGAATCAGGAAACACATATTTCTTGTTATCTCAATGTGTTTTAAGTAATACCATCTTTCAGTTGGCTTGATGGTACTTATTTTGTGTGCCAGGTTTGAGAGGGAGAGGACGTGCCCTCTGTGCAGGGCTTTAGTTAAACCTGCCGATCTAAAATCATTTGGTGATGGTTCAACTAGTCTCTTTTTCCAGTTATTCTGAAGTAATAGCTGTCGTTGATCTGGAATCCCTTTAAAGCTGCCAACTTCACTACGAGGAGCTATAGCGGATCAGCCATCCACGGAAAGCGATATTAACACTTAGTTCAGTATCTACTCTGTTGCCTCCAGAAATTAGTAGGTGGTAAACAGTCCCTGAGGCCATTGTTTATATCTGGTTCCATACCAAGGAGCGGGCTATTGTTCATACGTTTGTGAGGAAAAAATATTTGTATCGGTCCATTAATCAACAGAATTACCAAGTGTACAATGTATGAAATAGCTAAGTTGTCAGATGTATATTTCTAACCCCTAAATCAACATATATAAAAAAAAAAAGTTCATTTCCTAAACAAGGGTATGAAGAAGTTGCATTATTGTGCCCAATGATGTTAAGTTTTTTAAAAGCTAGATTACTAGCTTGTGCATATGGGGAAAAGCATAGTTTTGGGTGGCTCGAAGCTTATTTGGTTTGCTGGAAAGACAAGGCTGTCAACGAGAATTCCAGGGTCAAGTTAGCAAAGAAATAAGTTAATAATACAACCAAATATACTGAAAGGAGGTTCCAAAGGAGTTGAAGATCTGCTGGGGAAGTATTGTCTTTTGATTAGTACAACATCTTTCTTTCAAGAAATTTGTTTAAGTTAAAAAATAAAATGTTATTTTGACTTGGTTGTCAACATTTGTATTTGGATGATAAAATGTTATTCGAATGGGAGATCTATTCCTAGCCAAATCATTTTTATTATTACCCTTCATTCTTATTTGAGCTGATGGTGGGTTATTATCATATCCATTGCTTATAGAAAGGAAAATAAAGAAAGAAAAGAGCATAGGCTCTCCTAAATCCGTATTGCAATTGGAGTAGAATCGTTTTTCTTGTTTAGGAATCCGTAATTCTTCAAGAAGACAAGATTAACTGATTCAGTTCCCGTTCTTTTCTGGTGCACTCGCTTTATACAATAGTGCGGTTGAAGCTTAATATGCCATGGCTGGAGTCTACATCAAAATTCTTGCTAAGATTTTATTTAATGCACAAGGGAGACTAGTGTTATGAAGCGAAACCTAGAGGGAGATCTTTAAAATAATATCTCTTGTTAACATAATTATATAGTTTTCCCCAACTTTTGTTTCCTTGACGAGTCCATGGTTTCATAGACCATTTATTTCTTAAGTTCATTGACAAGACTTATTGGCAACTTAAGTAGTAGCCATTTATCTTTTGAGTCAGAGACAACTATTTTTCATTATCTTAAGCTCTTTTCATTTAACATCTACTATAAGAAATGATGAGAAGAGTGAACAAATTGAAAGAGGCCAAAGCAACAATCAAATTCAAGTTGGGAGGATTGAGCTGGCTTCTCTATGCTGCGCAGAAAAACCAAATAATACACATCCATTAATCTATGTTGCTCAGACTCTCCGAAAATGCCGTTGGATCCTTTAAAAGTAGTACATTTTTGGAGGATCCGACACGGGAACGACAGTATTTTGTAGAGCCCACTCAACATTGCCGTTAATACAAGAAAAAGAAGCACCACAAAATACAAGACACCTCATTGGAAAACTCCTCTTAGTTCACCTTCATACCAACCATATCCCAAACAAAAAATGGAATAATACTTGACAAATACTATTGATGAAATCAGAAAACCAAGAATGGCAGTTAAACAAGAGTTGATCATTTTCTTGATAAATCTTTCCCCTTGGAAGTTGAACTGTAGGAACTTGATGTTTCTTCATTATGTTGATGATTTGTTATTACTTGTGAACCAAGAGCTGATTCCTTTGTGAGAGAGGAGGATCTAGATGGTGAATGCATGGATTTAGGGGATAAAGGAGGGGAAGCAGAGAGCATTCTGGAGACAGCAGGTATTGAGGAAACTTCAGTAACTTCTTCAATGCCTTCATCTAGATACACAACATCCTGCATTGTCAGTTGATGGTACTCTACAATCTCTCTTAAGATGAGGTTCTCACGCGCATACACTGAATTCTCGTGTGCTAGTCGAGCCTTCTCTGCTAATAGCGTCTCCAGTTGAAGCCGTATCTGAAATAATTGCAGTAAATAGGAAACAAATCAATCTTTAGAACAACAACATCAAGAAGATTTACTACTTGTACTTCAGCTAAATGCCCAAGAGACCCTTTGAAACAGCCTCTTGTAGAAATGCAGGGAAAGGCTGCGTACAATAGACCCTTGCATAGCGGGAGCTTAGTGCGCCGGACTGGCCTTACTTCTGCTAAATGCCATGTAAAGGGTAATTTATAGATTATATACCTGAAGTAGACTAGTCAGTAAAATACAAGAGAAACTTAAATCTCTACTCTATTCTTGCTTTCTAATATACCATGTGTGCCAACAGGTTGAATTTCACTAATGTTTTGCAAGTATTATACTTTTGTACTATAAAATGAAGGTGAACTAAGGTGAAAGCAGAATAAAATTTGTAGTAATAGGTGAAAAATTACCATGTCATCATCAGCTGGATTGTCTCCCTTCTCACGAGCCTCGCGAAGTATTTTATTTTCTTCTTCTAGCTGAGAGCAACGTTGCTTCGCAAATGCAAGATCTGCTTTAACAGTCTTTAACTCTCGTAGTAGTAGTTTGGCTTTTGCTGCAGTTGCCATTGCCACCTGCAACAAAAATGACAGACCAAATAATGCATTTCTTTCCCCAGCAAGTAGATAACACGAACATCATAGTAAAACTATGCAAATAATATAAGTCATGCTGCTACTCGCCAAAAGAAAAATACATGTTTAGCTGCTACAGTTACTTAAGATCTCAAATGGCCGGTTTGTTAGTGTTAAATACTTATATAGAAATACATCATATATCACGCAAGTTGCCACCTTACGTCGCGAGAAGCCTTTAATTGATCTTCATGACTAGTTGTTTGTGTTTGTGGCCGAGTCGTTTGCATCTGCCATGGGCTACGTACACTTGACATATGATCTTGCGACGCCTCAGCAATTGTATTTCCTCCCTGAAACTCATGAAAGCATTATGTTGAAGCAGGGCATATACTTGATGAGGTAAACCCGAGAAACTATAAAATATTCTGGTGAAAATCAACTTCAGTCAGTCAATTTTTTCATAAATCACTCATCATCCTCTTTGTTACCGTTAGTTCACTACCTTATCCAACAAGAGTTTAAGTTCTATCAATTGATAAAGTAAAAAAATATTTACACAATCACGTCAATTATAACACTTATGCGATGGTAAGGGCTCGGATCATATACAAAAGGAAAACTGTCATCTACCACTACAGATATATAGACATTAAAATGAGGAATTGTGCATGTATTATGAGAAGAAAGGAAAAAAGGGCAGCACAGTGCACTAAGTTCCCGCTATGTGCGAGGTTTGGGGAAGGACCGGACCATAAGGGTCTATTGTATGCAGTCTTACCCTGCATTTCAGCAAGAGACCGTTTTCACGGCTTGAACCCGTGAAAAGGAGAGGGCTATAAATTATCACCTGGATTTCCTTTCGGATGATGCTGTTAGGAGCTTCATATTGCAGGTGGGAGATATGATTACCATCTTCAAGAATTTCTTTGCCTTTCCTAGCTACAACTCCCCATAAACCACCCCCCTCATTTGCACTTGGCATAAATGATGTATAACCATTGGAAAGAGCTGCATCTGCCTGATTTTGATGGCAAGTACAAGTAAGTGTCACCAATTAATTAGAGCCCAAGTATTTATTCAACAGTGCATAAAGGGCAGCCCAGTATACTAAGCTCGCACTATGGGTGGGTCCGGGAAGGGACGGACCACAAGGAACTATTGTACGCGACATTACCCTGCATTTCTGCAAGAGGCTGTTTTGACGACTTAACATGCGACCCTCTTAGTCACATGACAACAACTTTACCAATTACGCCAAGGCTCATTATTGGAATATATTGCTCAGCAAGAAATATTTCTGTTGTACCCTTTTAATACAACATATCAGATGTCCCATAATGAGAATCCCTACTGATTAATGCGATTTCATGTAAAGTTTAAATTCTTGATATAAAGAATCAATATTTATTCATAAATGTTGCTATCAGAAATATAAAGCAATAAATAGATCCACTAAGGGGGTCAAAATATAAAATAATAAATCCACGACGAAGCCAACGAGTGTCAATATGTAGTACATATAGACATTTTAAGAAATAAAAATAAAAATTAACGTAGCTACACTGTGTAACTTTTCGATGAAGGGATGTTGACACCCCTTGAGTACATGTGGCTTCGCCACTGTATAGGACAATGCATGCAGATGATTGGCAAGATGGAGCTTGTAATGAAGGAGAAGAAAAGGACCTGAGATTGATCGCGATGAGCGGCTGAGGTTCTGATGGCCTGAGCCGCGAGAGACGGAGAAAAAAAAGGATCTCCAGGGGAAGGACGATTAATGCTATCTTCCTGAAATGTGGATGATCTGCTGATCCCCTGCGGCTTCGGGTCCGCAGGGGAACGGAAAATGGTCTCTTCCTGAAAAGTGGATGATCTGCTCATCCCCTGCTTCCTTCTGTATGCCATTTTAGTTTACTTGTTTAGGCGAATATTCAAATCAAGAAAAGAAGTAGAACAGAAACAGCACCGCCAGAGGCAGGGCCAAGATCGCCAGCTCCACCACCAAATTAATGTCAAGATTGGATTATGGATATTTCAGAAAAGAATGGCGGGTGATGGGGAGAGTGAATGTGCGGGAAAAAGGCCATATAACGTCTTTAACTAACTTTCCTCCTATTAACCATTAAACATTATAGAATTAATTTGCTCTTTATTTGCTTCATCGGTGCTATTACTTACAAGTATACAGTTGGACGGATCGAATCAAATTTCTACGAGTCAAATCATAATTTAAACCATCCCAAGTTTGCTTGGATCAAAATGAGTTAGGCCTAGTTGGGTCAAATAACGGGTCATAATCTCACATGACTCAACCTCTTATTTTTTATTTTAAAGAATATGTGAAAGTAATAGTCATTTTAAAAATTAAAATAAAATAAAATATAAGGTTCATTCAAAGTTATAATAATCTCAAACTCCAAATTTGATCTTGTATTTTGGATTTCAATTGCATTTTGACTGCACAATTAGAATAACATTGTGCCTTTTGGAATTAAGAGCGCAAGGAGATAGTTGACATCCATATGAGATGTCATAGAGGATAAAATGAGAGACCGTTTGATATGGTTTGATCATGTCTTGTGTCGCCCTATAGAGACACCGGTCCGCAAGTGTGAAAATATGATAAGTGAAGGTGTTAAAAGGGGATATAATAGACCTAAAATTACATGAAAAAAGCTGTATAAAAAAACCTATAAATCATTGAAATAAATGCTTTAGCTCAAGATAGGGCACAGTGAAAGAAGTAAGGATTCATATCGCCGACCCAACTTTGTATGGGATTGAGGAGTAGTTGTTGTTTGTACTTGTATGTGGCGAAATCAGAGGGTCTAATTTCTTGCTATCGAGTCACTTCAGAAAAATGCCTCGGGACCTTGGAAACGCAAAGCCATGACCAAGATCCCTCCCTCAGGGCTCGTTAAGGCCCGACTTAAAAAGGGTATAGATCGAGGTCAGAGAAAAATGGGGAATTCCTAAGGCACGCGGCCAAGTCTGACAAAGCCGACCTACCTAGAGCCTGTATCAAGGTGTCGCGTCTAGCCGTCCCGTCTTCATGCCTTTATAATTAATACTATATTTTTGTATAATGATAGAATTCCCCTCCTATATAAAGGGGACCCTAACCATTTGTAAAGAGGCGGTTGTTGCTCCAACTACTCTTCTACATAAGATCAATAACATCTCTATCTCTTTCTCTCTACTTGCTCGTTCGAGACTACTACTTTCATTTATTACTTTCATACTTGTTCTTCATTTATCACTTATTATTGGCAATAAAGAGCCTCCAATAATTATATTCTAACTATTATCCCTTTCCCGTTTACCCCCTCAAGCCCGAGCCAACAAGCTCCAATGGTTCAATCATAACCCCGTTTTAGTTCATATTTCGTCTTTTAACTTCATATATCAATTGCTCTAACAACTAGCATAAAAATAGATCACGTATTTTTAGAGTCCCATCAACAAATTTAATTGACGTTACCATTTTCACGATAAACAATACTAGTAACTTTACTACTAATCCATTTTCACAGTAAACAATACTACTAATCCATGTTATTGCATTGTGAATACAAATATCACAAATAATTCCTGATTACTTATTTTTTTCAAATGAACATCAAGTCTCATCTTTGTTTTTGCCAAATGCCCCCATTTTCAAGGTTGCATAAGCTAAGGTTATACAGTAGAAGAAGCCAAGAACAAATAAGGAGCAATTAGTTAGCTGCATCATGACTAATTATACTTACAGATTTATTAGGTTATACTCCTACGTAATATCAATACATCTCTCTCTTAATCTCATAGACTGATGAGGCAATTGAATGAGCTAAAAACATCAGCTTTTCGAGATCCAGGTAACAGGAATTAAAACTTTCCATCCAAGATCTCTTCTTTTTACTCTTTGTAGCCAACGCTGTTTCATCCTAACTTAAAAGAGTATGTTGAGGTAGAGGATGATCCATCCAGCCATAGAGAAAATAGCAAAAATATGAACCCAAAACAATACTGCCGCTGCCTCCTTCCCACATCCTCTCAAGTTGGCAACAGCACCTGCACAGAGTAAAAGTTAATTAAATACAAATACACAGGAGAAGTCGAAGAACATTGCGCATGCATGTCACATGTTTCAGAACTACTGTTAAAGGAATGTTTTTTCTTACCAGAAAGTACGGATGTGGGCATCGTATGCTGAAGGAGGAGTACGAATCTGAACATTTTATCACCAGCGGGAAGGAATCCAAGCTTATCAGCTAACATGACAATGCCAAGTCCGGTTGGAGGAACCAAAACCAGCCGCCCAAAGACAATTGCAGCGATTGTCCTAAGACCAAGTTTTGAACTTCCGGGTCCTGGTCCTGCAGAAGACATTCGAATATCAAGCAGTAATTAGGAGCGCCTAGGAACATCAGAATTCAAACATCCTCGAAAAAAAGGTATTGAATGACAAGGAGCTTTTATCACGAACAAGAGGAAAAGAAAATTAAAAAAGGAAAAAGAAAAAAGTGAATAATCACTTACCATCGACGAGATTGCCTCCTAAAGCCAGCAGTATGCAGGGAATCATGGCATCCCTGGTAACAAAGAAATATAACAGCCGTTCAGAGGTTTTATTGACATTTACATAAACCAGCATTTCCATGAGACCATAAGAATAATCTTATCGGGTATGTCATTTTATTCTAGTGGAAAAAATAAAAGCAGATATCCCAATTCCAATTCTGTCAGAAAATATACTGATGTAACTATCAAAAAGGAATATGTATATACTGATGCAAGACATTCTCAGGCAGAGGTGAAATGTCTTGTCTATTTGCAGCAAACAGTAACTGGAAATGATAAATGCCGCATGGCATTTATGGGAATCTTTTTATAGAGGGCCATGCCTTAGTTGCTTAAAACTGATTCTGCAATGGAGTAAAACTTACCCAAGAATCAAACAGCTGTCCGTGAAGAAGTAAAGTGGAGCATCGGAAGTAAAGACCTGTCGCCTCAGGATTGGCACACATCCTATGATAATTGCTAGGACCTGTTGAAAGAACATGCAATTTAGCAATCCCATAATCAAAATTGTTCTAATTGACAATCTGTTAAAATAATAGATCTGAGTGACAAATATATAAGTGAACTATGCAGTTTAGCTCCTCCTTGGCCCCAAAAGGTCTCAGAACTAAACACCGTCGCTCTGAAGAACAGTTAAAATATTCATGGAGAGTATTTTATTTTTGATAAATAACAATTACTTGAGTAAATCTAACAGCTAAAAGGAATTCTTAGTTATCATATTCTCGTAAATGACTCACACATTACAAGTTGGGAACTCAAAGGAATGTCTCAAATAGCAACTCAGGAAAGCCGTAAGGAAAGTGCATTTGATAGCCAAAGGAGGAAAAACCCGTAGTTCAGACAATGATTTCCAAGAAAAAGACTAAAGAAGTCTCAAATGCAACTTTGCACAGTAGAAAATTGAAGAGATAAGCGTTGTGCAGGTGAAATATGATTCATTATATAGTTTATCGATTTTCAGATTTACAATATGGAGCACACAGATAAAGTCAGTGAAATTGAAAAGAGCTCTTTATGTGGATCCATCCCAAGATATTGAACTTACAGAAGCTATAATAGGAGGTTGAATTATTTGCTTGAGCTTTAGTTTCTCATATAGAAAATTAAAGAACTCTTTAACCTGCAAAGAAAGTGAGTAGTCAAACATCAGTATAAGTAAGAATATAATCAAGATAATTAGCCAAAGCCCATATTCAAAAGAATTCAAAATCATAGGTTCACTATATAACTGAAATTATAAAATTCAAAATCATAGGTTCACTATATAACTGAAAGTTATCAAATTTAAAAACATATGTTTGCTATATAACTGGAATTTATAAAATTCAAAATCAAAGGTTCGCTAGCAAAGCATCACAAAACTAAGAGTTATAACAAGAGAAACTAGTTCTGACACCACCGCAATAGTAAGCTTGACCCTAATGCCAAAGTTCTACAGTATTTTTTCCCCATCATATTAGTATTTCTACCGATTGGCAAAATTAAAACTATGGGTAAAGGGAAAAGGGAAAAAATTAACTAAGCATAGCGCATCTATCTCACCTTTTCTTTCTTTGAACTACTTGAGTCAGCCGGTGCTATGTCTGTTGTAAGTAATGGAACTTGCTCTGGTGAACTAGCTACCAGATGGCTCGCAGAGCCATCTCTGTTAGGATTTTTGATAGGAAGATTTGCGTCTTGGACATCGAAAGTGCCTTCACGAGGAGGTTTGAGCATATTGAACACATAGGTGTAGAGAACAATTGCACCAACCTACACATATTTACCAAATAATACCATTACTCATTATGCATTTTAAAGTTCCATGCTTGATGCAAACTTCTATACTAGGTGCAGGATTTCAATGCAAAAGCTGAGGTTTCTTTTAGTCTAGGGTGCGAGAGGGAGTCTTTTTTAAAGAGAAACAAAATGGTAAAGAAATTTCCATTACTTGGTCGCTAGGCAGTAAAATGGTCAATTTTCACGAGAGATCCTTGCCTCGATCAGGGAGGAAATAAGGCAAAATTCAAAATTTAGAGTCAAGGAAATGAAAAATCAAGCAGTAGCGGAAAAACTTAGAAAGTGCCAAGAAAGACAAATTTCCAGTAAAGGCATAGAAACCATCAATTCTGAGTTCATACATACCCACTGGCCAAATGAGATGTATGCATTTCCATCTCGAGAACATATCTCATAGTCACCAAAAGGATTTGATTTATCCCGACATAGTGCAGCTATCAGAACAAGTGGAACATTTCCAATATTCCCTGCATAGAAATTAAAAAAGAATAATAAGCTATCAAACCAGGCCTTGAATTACACATGCCAAGACATTAGATAAGATAGATAGCTACAAGCTGAAATGGAATATTTTCACTAAGTAGCAGTCAATTCCATACCACCAAAATTTAAAAAAAAAAAATCAAAATACAAGAAGTTGCGTTATTTAAAAATTCAAGAGACTATGGAAATAAGTGATTCCTAACTATGAAACTAGCTTTAGATGGAGCACTTACCAATGCCTATTTGTACAACGGTAAACTTGAAATAAGGGTATGGTGGAGAGGCGATTGAAGCGACGATGCAACCTATAATAGAGCCAGATATGGTGGTGATAACAATATTAACAGGGATGAACCACCTGATAAAATGAAAATGTGAGTCGAAAGTACTATAGAGTTGGACATTGCATTACAAAATGACCACAAATATAAACCTCACCATTGAAGTAGTTTCTCATATGTAATGGCTTGTCCAAGTTGAGAGAATATCAAGCAGGGCAGCAAAAGTGAAAACACCAACTGCATCAGAACCATGTAATATTATATATTAGAGATACAAAAAAGCTAAAACTCAATAACTTCATAACATCTATCAGAAAGATATTTGAGGACTCAATTGAGCTACTATCAAACTTCTCTATAATACTCATCCTCTATAACAACACTTCACTATAACGGCCAAGTTCTCTTTGGATCTAATGTTTCATGTTATGTTATAACATATGTTTTCTATTAAAATGCTTAAATATAGCAGCCAAAAAAATTGTCTGGAACAAACTAGACTACTGTAGAGAGTTTTGACTGTATATCCACTCTTTCAGGATTGAACATTCAGTTGAGCTAATTCTAATACAAGACCTAACATAATGCTAGCATAAAAAGAGTACTGACCCCATTTAAGAGCTTCCTTCCATTAGCCGGAAGAATATTAACATACTTGGAGGCCATAAGAAATCCCAAGAAGCAAATGGTAAAAACTTTTGCAATCGGTAAAACAGCAATCTTAATCGACCCGAGTAAAGACTCTCCTCCTCGTTGTGGTTCTGTTAGAACCTCCATAAGCAATCTTGGCACCCTATCCATAATTTGTATTCTACCTTATTAATTGTTTCCCTCAAAGACAAATCAATCTCCTGATCATCCAACAAATCACTCTAAAAAAGCTGAAATTTTTCCCTTTTCGGCCTTGAAGGTCCTGCTATTTTTGTTCAAGAAACTGTGCCAGATACAAAATAAACCCAAAATATTTGTGTTTTATCTAACTCCCAGTCCCAAAAAAGAAAGTTCAAATCTTTGGCAAGTAGTGCTCAGCTGATCCAGCAGTTAGCTCCCTTTCTGCAAAACTAAGCAAAAAAAAAAAAATATCCAATTATTATCAAATTCAAAATGCTACTATATAGTAGAAAGTAGTTGATAAAGCACCAAAAGCCAACATACACCAGCTTATGCAACAATTCCAAAAAGTTATACATATGATGTGTGTCTGTGTGTGGGGGGGTTAGGTATCACAGGTTTAAAGGGGGGTTTTCAGATTCAGAAAAAAAATCCAGAAATTAAAACTTTTGACAAATTTGAGAAATCCCATAACATAAATTAAGATTTCAAGCGCCAAAAACAACAACTTTCCAAGAATAAAAGATTAGCTCTTTTTTTTAAAAAAAAAAAAAAAAACCACAAGTACAAGAATATGGTAAGTATTTAATCACAGAATTAAGAAACCTTCCAAAAAAATTCAAAGCTTATGACAAAATGCAATCACACTTACACGTTAAGAATATGTGAATTATAAATTAACGTAATCAAATAAGAGCTTAACAATTCATACAGAATAATATATATAATATATATATATATATATATATATATATATATATATATATATATATATATATATATATATATATATATATATAGACAGAGAAGTAGAAAGAAAAAATTACTAACCAATAAAAGTTCTCTCCACTCCACAAAGCTAATTAACGTTTCTTTGTTATTGGATTTGTGTTATGGTTTTTTATAAGCCAAAAGGTAGACTGGGAATCCTAAAAGGTTTTAAAATGGGAGTTTGAGAAAAGAATTGCAATTTGTGTCAATTTATACGTAAAAGAAGTATGACCCTACCAACCAACCTTGCCTTCTCCTCCGTTGGTTTCCCATACAGAGTAAAAGCTAGTAGTACTATTTCACATGATCTCGGAAAGCTCCTCTTTCTTTCGCCAATTGACGATTTTGCCCCTAAAGAATGTGAAATTTATTACAATACCCCTATTTATTTGGACGTTTCTTCCGTACTCTAGTACTTTCAAAACCGGACACCTGGCTTCTATTTAAGGGCTTTTTATCTTCTTCTTCTTTTTTTTTTTTAGAAATTAGCTGCCAAATAATCTTGTTTTTTGTCTTTCATTTTAACTTCCCCCCCCCCCTAAAATGGGAGACGATATTCAGCTTAGCCTTTTCTTATTTTTATTTTCCTAATCTTAGGATTCGCGTTTTGTGCATGTTATAAAGCGTTTGATTTTTATATCAATAAATATATTATCTTAAAAATAAAAAAAAATTAAGCAACGTGTTTGAGTCAAGATAATAGGTGAATTTTACTATATTCATACCCTAAATAATCATATTTTTTAAGTTGTTTTGATCAGTGGCGAAGCCAGGAATTTTCTCAAAGGGGTTCAAACTTGAAATAACAACAACAACAACAACAAACCAGTATATTCCCACAAGGTGGGGTCTGATCAAACTTGAAATAAGTAAAAAAATAATCCGATAAAGGGTGTTCAATACATGTTATATACCTCTAAAATCTAATATTTTACCTATATAAACAATATAATTTTCCGACAAGGGGTGGTCAGTTGACCACCCTTGCCCAAGTGTGCCTTCGCCCCTAGTTTTGATAATATATATGATGACAAAATACTTTTATTAGTGTTTCTCATGAATTGTAGGTACAAAATGGTCGAAGAAGGCGAAAGAGCAATTTTGGAGTCAAAAGAAAATGAAAAAGGCCAATTATGCAAAAATCACTAGATCTCACGCAGGACAGCCCTGAAGATTCAGAGGACGCGTTTCACCGCGGTTCTACCGCAACTGCGGTGGTTGAAGCCTGTTGAAAAAATAAAGATTCAGAGAGTGTGTTTCACCGCGGTTTGACCGCGACCGCGGCAAAACCGCGGTGACAGGCGGAAACTTATGGGACTAAAGTGTAAAAACAGGATTTTTATGACCTAAACCCTATATAAAACATTAGGATTCGCCCAAAGGAGGCAAGATTTTTATTATTGAGTACTTTTGCAAGGAAACTAGTGCGAGAGAATTCTCTAAACATATCTCTTACTTTTCTTTTGAATTTTCATCATGAATTCTTTTCTATCTTTTGTTTTCATAGTTATGAGTAGCTAAATTCCTATCTAAGGTTGTGATGGAACCTATTAGTTGATGAACTTCTGATTTATGTGAATACAAATTGTTAGTTAATCTCTATTTGTTCAACTTCGTTCTTGTTGTAGTTAATTGATAGGATCCTCAATTAGTTGTGCCTATTTAATGTGCAAAACTTGGAAAATAATGCATATTTAGGTTATTATTAAACAACACCATTCCTAGATTATTAGATGAATCTATAATTGCAGGTCTAAAGGTGGGATTAGGAATAACGAAACCATGGGTGTAATCTAAAGTGAATTATGATAATTAAAGCAAGCTAGTGTAACTCGGAAGAGCACATTAGTAATTACTGTGATTACTCGGGAGAGATTTACGGTAGGATTATTTTTCATGATTGATAGAGAGATATTGATAAATTTGTATGAGCATAAACAGAAGGGATTCGACCAATAGGGGAAATCATCGCCTTAGTCTTTCTCATTCTTGTTTGCAACATACTAGTTATTTTTTCACTTATTTAGTTCTTTGCAAAAGTAGTTATTAAGAAATACTCAAAGAGGATATTTGAATATTTGAGAAGTTGATTCGGAAGATTATTGGGTTTTGAAGATCATAGTTGGTAGGTTAACTCTATGAGGATTCGACCCCGTCTGAAATACTTGGGTTATATTTGCTGCGACCGCATTGTCCTTTTCGAATGCATAGTTGGGTGTGATCAAATTTTGACACCGTTGCTGGGGAGTTAACGGAATTATCAATTGCCATTGACAAAATTACAAGATTCTTATTGTAGTCAGATTTCTCTCCACCCAACTTTTGATTGAAAATTTTGACGATTTTTGTATTGATTGCTTAGGTGCATGCCTAGAAAATCTACAAGGACTGGAGAATTACTTGAATGACTTTCATACCCAAAGCAAACATTTCGAGCACTGAACCGTGCAAACAAATAACATCAACAATCTCAGCAGACACTAAAATTAGACATTGACATGGGAGACGTGAATAATCCTAACCAGCAAGCTGGGTTAAATGCTAGGGAAGAGGCACCTCATGTGCTTGAGGGTGCACTTTATGATTGGGCACAACCTACTGCTGACAACTTGGCTACTGCCATTGTTGTGCCCGCAATACAAGTTGAATCATTTCAGATCACAAATAATATGCTACACTTATTGCAAAATAAGGGACTCTTTTCTGGGACACAAGTTGAAGACCCTTAGCAGCATCTAAAAAATTTCCTCTCTATATGCAAAACGCAAAGACAATCCAATGTGACACCGGAAGCAATCATGCTATTGTTGTTTCCTTTCTCAGTTACACGAGGTGCACAGGTATGACTCAAATCACTCCCTATAAACTCTATAGAAACTTGGGATGAGTTAGTCAAACAGTTCCACAACAAGTTCCACCCGCCTAACAAAACAGCTGAATAAATTAATGAGATTGTAAGCTTCAAACAAAAACCAACGGAGACACTACATGAGACTTGGCAGATTTAAGGGAATGCTAGTCATGTGTCCTCACCATGGGGTTTCAGAATAGATGTTAGGACAAAGGTTTTACATGGGGCTGTCTGATAGCATGAATAATATAGTTGATGCCTCAGCAGGTGGGGCTTCTCTGAGTAAGACCTGGCGAGAATGCCATAATTTGCAAGACAAGATGGCTCACAATTCAGGATGGACAACCAAAAATGCACCTATCACTCCAGTGGTACATTCTGTGCCCCTGGACCCATCCAATACTATGGCAGAAAACATGGCCACTCTATTGATACAGATGAGCTTCTTGACTAAAAAGGTGGAAGAAATCTGGAGTTAAGCAGCAGGTGCATATTGTAGATACTACCAATGTGGGCTTATGCACTTCTTGCATTAGCCAACCCATGGGTAACCCATGGACTGCAGAACATGAACATCACCATCAGCATGAAGACATGAATTATGTGGCTAACTATGGTGGTCAGCGACAGGGAAATCAGAATTGGGATCAGCAGGCTCCATATAAATACAACCCCCCTCAACCACAATACAATAAAGGAAATATGGGAGGTATGAGGCCACCCAACAATATGGCTCCATATCCTAGACCACAGGCTTTTAATAATTAGCAGCAAGGGTATCATCCACCTCTACAACAGCATGGGGGGTAGACAAGAAGACGGGTTCGCAAGATTAAAAGCTATGATGTAGAAGGTTATTGGGTCCAATACCAAGATCAATGAAAGATTGAATGCACACGATGCATCCATTAAAAATATCGAGGTGCAAGTGGGCCAAATTGCTATTACATTAAACAATCCTCCTCAAGGACATTACCTGCGGATACTCAAACCAACCCAAAAGATCAAGTCCCAAAGCAGCTGATGGCAGCGAGTCTTAGAAATGGTAGAGATATTGATGCTGAACAAGAGATAACTAGAGGTAATTTGCAAGCTGAGACACTTATTCCAGTACCCATTAAACTAGACGAGTCTACATGATTGACATAAGTTACAGTCCAGCCAGCACCTGAAAATAATGATGTATAACAAGAAACTGAGAATATAGCTGAACAGGTAGAACAGGTGGTTGTCGAACCAGTAGTAGAGAAGAAAAAATCCCAAGTGATTGGGAAGAGGAGGCCTCCAGCCCCATTCCCTCAAAGGTTGGCCAAGCACCAAAATAAGGAACAATACAAGATTTTCTTTGAAATGCTTAAGCAAATCCAAGTAAACATTCCTTTAATTGAAGCTTTGAAAGAGATGCTTGGATATGCTAAAATGATGAAAGACTTGATGCTGGGGAAGTTTGATTTTCAAGACTTGGCCACAGTCATGCTTACTCAGACGTGTAGTGCAGTGAAATCCAGACCCATAGCTGAAAAGTTATCTAATCCAGGTAGCTTTACTATTCCTTGCACTATAGGGAACTTTGCTTTTACTAAGTCATTATGTGATTTGGGGGCTAGTATAAATCTTATGCTGTTGGTGATTTATAAGAGGCTGGGCATTGGGAGAGCTAGACCCACTTCAATGTTGCTACAGCTAGCTGACAGGACCGTGAAACAGCCATTTGGGATCTTAGATGATGTGCTTATTCAGGTGGGGAAGTTTGTGTTTCCCGCTGATTTTGTAATTTTAGACTGCAAAGTGGATGGGGAGATTCCTATAATCTTAGGAAGACCGTTCTTGGACACTGGGAGAGCATTGATCGATTGTGAGACTGGGGAGCTCAAGATGAGACTAAATGATGAAGAAATCATATTCAATGTGCAGAAATCTATGAGGCGCCCAAGTGAGTTTGCAAATTGCTCCCTCATTGATGCAGTAGATGTGATAGTGTAGACAGATGATGAGGCGTTGATAGCTGAGGATCCACTAACAACATGTCTAATGAACTTAGAGGAAGTAAATGGGGAAAGTCTGGCGGAATGGGTGTTAGCACTGGAATGTAGGGGGTTTTGGGATAGAAATCTTGAGTTCGAACCTCTACATCTAGAAAAGAGAGAGACCCCTCCAGCAAAACCATCCATTGAGGAACCACCCAAGCTGGAACTCAATCCATTACCAGCTCACCTCAGGTATGAATTTCTAGGCCCTAACTCCATTTTACATGTTATTATCTCATTTGGTTTGCTAGATATGCAGGCTCAACAACTTATAGAGGCACTCAAGGAGCGCAAACTGTCATTGGTTGGACCATGGCAGATATTAAGGGGATCCCCCATCCCCCCCCTCCCCCCCGCCTATTGCATGCATAAGATTCTTCTGGAAGAGGGACACAAATCTTCCAGGGAACATAAGAGAAGGCTGAATCCGAATATGAAGGAAGTGGTAAAGAAGGAGGTAATAAAGTGGTTAGATGCGGGAATTATTTTCCAATCTCTGATAGCAGTTGGGTTAGCCCAGTTTAATGTGTACCAAAAAAAGGTGGCATGACGGTTGTGAAGAATGAGAACAATGAGTTACTTTCAACAAGAACTGTCATCGGATGGAGGATTTGTATGGACTATAGGACATTGAATCTTGCCACCCGTAAAGACCACTTCCCACTTCCCTTCATTGATCAAATACTCGATAGGTTGGCAGGGAGTTCACACTTTTTTTTCTTAGATGGGTACTCAGGGTACAATCAGATCTCCGTTGCCCTTGAGGATAGAGAAAAGACCTCATTCACATGCCCATACGACATTTTTGCCTTCCGGAGGATGCCATTTGGCCTATGCAATGCATCTGCCACATTCCAAAGGTCATGATGGCCATATTTAATGACATAGTGGAAGATATTATGGATGTGTTCATGGATGACATCTCAGTGGTAGGGAATTCGTTTGATGAATGCCTAGTAAATATGACGCGTGTGCTAAAACGATGCATCGAGACTAACTTGGTTCTAAATTGGAAAAAGTGTCATTTCATGGTACAAGAAGGAATAGTCTTAAGGCACCAGGTGTCAAGCAAGGGAATTGATGTTGATCGAGCAAAAGTAGATATTATTGCAAAGTTGCCTCCACCAACTTCAGTTAAAGCCATTAGAAGATTTCTTGGACATGCCGATTTTTATCGGAGGTTCATTAAAGACTTCTCCAAAATTGCCAACCCCCTCTGTAAGTTACTAGAAAAAGATCACTCTTTTGTATTTTCTGATGATTGCAGGATAGCATTTGAGGAATTGAAGAAGAGGTTGGTCACAATACCAATCATTGTTGCCCTCAACTGGGAGCAACCATTAGAGCTCATGTGCGATGCTAGTGACTATGCGGTGGGGGCAGTGTTGGGACAGCGGAAGGACAAATTGATGCATCTAATCTACTACACTAGTAGAACACTGAGCGAAGCCCAGCTAAATTACACAATGACGGAAAAGGAGATGCTTGTTGTAGTGTTTGCTTTTGACAAGTTCAGGTCCCATCTTATAGGATCCAAGGTAATAGTATACCCTGACCATGCAACGCTCAGATATCTAATTAAAAAGAAGGACTTTAAGCTGCGCCTAATTTGTTGGGTGCTGCTATTGCAAGAGTTAGATCTTGAAATTCGTGACCGCGAGGGCACTGAAAATCAAGCTGCTGATCATTTATCACGACTTGAAGGAGCCAAGAATGTTATAGAAGTGAGGAAATCCTGGAAACCTTTCCAGATGAGCAGCTGCTCACTACCACTCTTCTTGAAGCACCATGGTATGCAGATTATGCAAATTACTTGGCCAGTGGTATTGTTCCTCATGACCTATCATCGTTCTAGAGGAAAAGATTCTTTTGTGAAAGCAGACTGTATTATTGGGATGAACCCTACTTGTTTAGAATTTGCCTTGATAACATGATTCCGAGATGCATCCCCGAGATTGAACAATCTTCCATCTTGCAGGCTTGTCATGCTTCGGCATATGGTGGCCATTTTGGAGGAGTGCGGACAACAGCTAAAGTGCTTGATACCTGATTTTTCTATCCAACAGTGTTTAAAGATGCGCACTTGTGGGTAAAAGGGTGTAATGAATTTCAACGCAACGGGAATATCTCCCGGCATCACGAGATCCCAATCCAAGAGGTGGAAGTATTTGATGTCTGGGGGATAGACTTCATGGGTCCCTTTGTCAGCTCCTACGGTAATAAGTACATTCTTGTTGCTGTCGATTATGTGTCCAAATGGGTGGAAGTGGTAACATTACCCACCAATGATGCTAAGGTGGTGGTTGGGTTTCTTAAGAAAAACATATTCACTCAGTTTGGGACACCGCAGGCAATCATAAGCGACTGGGGCACTCACTTTTGTAATCGGGCATTTGAAACATTGCTGGCAAAATATGATGTGCGACATAAGGTGGCTACTCCATACCACCTGCAAACTAGAGGGAAAGTTGAAGTGTCCAATAGAGAAATTAGGAGTGTATTAACAAAAACAGTGAACGCCACAAGAACCGACTAGTCAAAGAAGCTCGATGATTTGCTATGGGCCTATATGAAAACTTTTAAGACACCAATCGGCATGTCACCATACAAGTTGATGTTTGGCCAGGCTTGTCACTTACCTGTTGAACTGGAACATAAAGCATGGTGGGCACTTAAACAACTAAATCTCAACTTGGAAGATGTGGGCAGAATAAGAGTCACTGAACTACATGAGTTAGAAGTGTTCCAATATTTGGCTTTTGAGAGCACGAGGTTATATAATGAGAGGATGAAGCGACTACATGACTAAAACATCATAGAGCATAACTTTAAGTCCATGGACAAGGTATTACTCTATAACTCAAGACTACAATTGTTTCCGAGCAAACTAAAATCAAGGTGGTCTGGCCCATTTCGTGTGGTTGAAGTATTTCCGTTTGGAGCTGTGGAAGTGTGTACTGAAGATGGATCTCGCACTTTCAGAGTCAATGGACAATGGTTAAAATTGTACGTGGGCATGGACGAGTCCTAAGAGAAGTCTGAGTTGTATTTGAATGATCCACAAAGGTCGAGCGAGCCTTAAATGCGCTAAGTAGAGTCGTGCCGCGATGTTAAATGTGGCACTACGTGGGAGGCAACCCACAAAATTGTTATAGTTGTAAATCTGATAGTTCAGATTATATATAAAAAAAAAGGCTGCTGCTAGGCGTTAGATTCAGAGAGGACCATCGATCGCGGTTGCACCTCGACCACGGTGAAACCGCGGCCAAACGTCCTCTCTGAACCCCACTGCTCACGGTTCCACCGCGACGCGGTGAAATCATGACAGACCACGACGGGCCTAGGACTATGGCACCTTAATGATCGAGGCAAGCGGTCGGGCCATCTAGGCAACCAACCTACGATGAGTCCCGGTTTACTTCAAAAGTGGCTGAGAGTGACTTTCATGTCAAGGCCACAAAGGACGTTTTGCAGGAAATTCCGATTGATCGGATGGCCATTCGTGTAGAGAAACCTGAGATGTATGATGCAATAAGGCACAGAGATATGGAGTTCTTATTACAGGACCCACCATCTGTCAACAAAATGTTGGTGCGTGATTTCTATGCTAACGCCACCTCCATATGGCTAGAGAGGTGTTTGTTCGGGGTAAGTATGTCGATGCCAAGGTGCCCAGTATCAGGCATGTTTTGAGATTGCCCCTATAAAGTAGTGACGTGGACTATTACCACGATAGGCCAGGTGTCACTTGGGATATTATGATTGAGGCCATGTGTGTAGGTGGACGTCCTCTCTGGATAAAGGACCAAATAACACTCAACTCCACCTCTTTCACGCACATGGCCAAATGCTGGCTCACTGTGATCTGCAACCGGTTCCTCCCCTCAAGTAACACCATAGATTTCAACTTCAACAGGGAAGTGTTGACTTGGTGTTTTTTCACCCAAAAAGAGTTTGATTCTGCTCGAATAATCAGTGGTGAAATGATACTTAGGGGCCCTCTAAAGTCTAAGGGATTCTATTTCCCTTCCCTGGTCACTACTCTTTGCCTAACCACCATACACTCACCTTACCAACTGATGGCGACTTGCCACAAAAAGCCCCATTCAAAGCTTCAGGTATTCGGGTGGGACGAGGTAACGACCCAATGGATATTGATGATGAAGATGATGGCCCAGTCTCGATTGTCCAATCTAGGAGGTCCACAGACACTGCAGGTCCATCTAGGCGCACTCGTTTTGGATCTAGCCTTTCACGTTCGCAGTTCACGAGACCTATGCTTAGGTATTTGGAAGAAGAAGTGGCAGATCTACGCACTTCAGTGGATGGCTTGCACACTCACATGGATGCGATGTCTCAGCGACAATCCAGGTCTGAGAGCCGCTTTATGGCATGGTTTAGAGCAGTGGGTCGAGCATGCACGTTGACCCCACCACAGTCTCCGACTCTGATTGAGTCTTAGGGAAGTCTTCTCACCCTTCTATGCTTTATTTTGTTTATATGACATGGGGACATGCCATGATTTTAAGTGTGGGGTGAAAAACTTACTCTATTTTGTATGTTGTAAATTATATAATTATGTAGAATATAATTTATTTGTATATAGTATTAGCTGGCTCGGCCCGACGATGGATACTTGTCGACGAGTTTCTTGAGGGTCGAAGTCGGAATAAAAAAAAACCATGAAAACCCAAAAATAATAGTTGAGGACTTTCCTGATGACAGACTACTTGGATAGTACTCTTGAGGGAGGTAGTCCATGTAGATTTTTGTTTGTTTTCTTTTTTCTTTTTCTTAGGTAGTGTATTATATCCCCCTTGGTTTTTCTTTTGACCACGGTTCTTCTCCAAGGGTTTCTCTTGAACAGGGTTAGGTAGATTTTTCTTTTTTTCAGTTTTTTTAGGTTTAAATGGGTGAAGATTAATATGTAACCCTGAGTATGCACACTTTCAAAACTAAAAGAAACTTGAGAGTGTATTATCTAAGCTTGATTGTATATTATAATATATGCCTTAATTTTGCACAATTTGGCTTGCTTGAACACTTATATGACTTTGTTGATAAACTAATTCGGAATGAGTTACATGCTAAGTGTTTATGAGGTTTTTACTTGCATTATGTGTTTACACATGATACCTAGAACTTGCCCTGTGTGTGTGCAATGCGAAATAGAAGTCATTTAGTTATTGAGATGATATAGGCATTTCTACGTGCAACCCCATGACAAAAACTGTGAATCCACCTTTACATAATATCATAGTTAACCCCTTTGAGCCTTAAGCCTGTTCTTTGATAACCCTGTAATGTTCACAATATATATGTTGAATAAGTACATTGTTGAACCTTACCTCCTAGAAGCACTCGAATTTTTAATGAATATGCAAAAGTAAAAGTGTAGGGTGAGGAAGTAGTGAAAAAGGGGAAATCAAAAATGAATGGTAGAGTTGGTGAACTAGCATTTGTACTGTGAATGTTCTAAATATATATATATATATATATATATAAGAGAGAGAGAGAGAGAGAGAGAGAGAGAGAGAGAGAGAGAATGAAGCCAATTGCACCTAAAAGAAAAGTAGGGATTACAAGTAAATCA